>JBAJNP010003042.1:0-42700 GCA_036877545.1 Yasuhikotakia modesta | reverse complement strand
GCTGTCTGTCCATAAGGAAAGCCAGTGTTGTGTTCTGTGAGCCATAACTGCACATCTCTCAAAGATTTCCTATTAGCTGTCCAACCATAAACAGAGCAGCACACAGTTTTTCCACTCTGATAAGGAACGTTCTGTGGACGACTGATGGATGAGTTATGGCACAGAGGTGCTGGCATCACAACCACAGCCGGGATCCAGGAGGTCGGGGCCCGAGCGCACAGACTTTGGAAAATTGAGGCACAGACAGAGGAAGACTGGAAGCCAAACAAAATTATTAGGAAGTGCTAAAAGCAGTCGAGCTAATGTAAGGGAGTATGGGAGAATGTACGGGAAGGAGGCAGGTGCTGTATAAACCCCACTGTGAGATACGGTGTTCCCAAAAGAATTTGTACACTTAATCTCCACTTAAAAACTATGAATGTTAGCGCATTATAAAATTAGCCCACGCACATTTATCATCACCAGAGTTGCAAAAATAACTAACTGGTTTGGCGAGCACTCTCCCTGTCTGCCATTGGATGAAAAAACGATAGTCCCGCCCTAAACACATGGCAATGTTTAACCTAAGGTGGCTATGTAGGGCTGGTTACTGGAATGCTCAAACAAACAGATGAGTGTTATGACAGCGCCGCAGTGTTTAAACTGTGTCTACCTGTGGCTTCTCTGACACCTGACATATATCCCATAATATCATCTTAAGACCATCGGAAGATGTTTGAAATTATAGCTGAAAATAAAGTTAGTACTGGCCCAGATAACCACAGATGACAGATAACAACACCAGCCAAGAACGTTCTCTGTTAGCCGGCAGAAGGGGAACAGGTTACATATACAAATGGCATTAGTTTGGTCCATCTCATGATTATCATTATAACGTCTTTGAGAAAAAAGCAAGTGTGTGTGATACAGCAGCTGTGGGTGAAGTGTTTTATTTGACTGTTTAAAACTTCAGACACCTTCTGCTCCTCCATTGATACACCGACCAGAAGATGACAAGAAACATCTTTCTCTCTCAGCCTCAGCGCGGCGTTCACTCACAGACCCACTGAACTCTTCAGTGCTTCACAAATCTCACATTTACAATGCATGAATCACACTTTCCCTCACAAACATCCTGCAGCACTAAAGCAATGATACGTTTTACGGCTCTATAAATTACTGCTCAGCCCTCCCTGCGTGATCCGTGCGCTCCCGATCAAAAACAATCACCCAGCTCACCATTTCAGGTTGTAAGAACGTTTCTCTAACGCTTTTATTTAGCACCAAAAGTGTTCAGATTGTTATTTTGAAAGTGATTATTCAAAAAGTAAATTTTTGGTTGGTTTTAAGTAAGTTTTTCAAACTTTTTTGTAATGTTTTTTTAAAACAGTCTACCAACAATTAAAAAATTAACTTTTGCTATATGCTGTATAACTCTTAGAAAATGTTAGTCAACATTCTGAGAAGGTTTTCCTGTTGGCTGGGTAGAGTGTGATTGATCATTTGAAGTTTAGCGCTCGATCTACAGCTACTAAACCAGCGCTAACTCAACAGACTCCTGAAACCTGTCTGCCTGATGATCAAAGCAACGTGAGAAAAAGTTTGATCGAGGTCTTCCTTACAGACTTTTGGCAGAGGACATATAGTTGATTCACAAGCTCCACACACACACACACACACACACACACACAAACAGAATACATGATACCTTCAGCTACACTCCAGAAGCGTACAAAAAAGTTGCTTCCTTTAACTTTAGCACAGTTGGCGAAAACGTTCGAATGAACAGGAGAACGAAACAAAGCCGTTGTTGGCGTGGGTTCGGTTTGACTAACGCTCGGCGGGAGGACTGGAGTGTTTATTAAAGAGCGATGTGATGACTGTAGCAGGCCTGCATGAGTGATGTGTTGAGTTGAGATGAAGTAGGACTGAGGTGAGGACGGACCGGACCAGTTAAGGGGTGTAAAGACTCTGTGTCTCACTGTGAGCTTTTCTTTGATTCACTGCTCCAAACCTCCTGTGAAAGTTTATCTGCGGATTCATTTTACGCTGAAAGGAAGATGGGCTTCCTGATACGTCCCGCAGAAACACACACTTTACACACTGCGATAAAAACAGCTCCACTAAAGCAGCTAATCAAAGAACCGCACGGTTCATCTGTACACACATGGAGAACCCACTTCTCATTAAAACCCTGTTCTAGTTAGAAACCAAAAAATGACAAGACAAAAGAACATGCAAACACAAAACAGGAAATCATGTTACTATTATAAAAATAAAGTTATGTTCTTGAATCTGATTGAACGAGCCAAGCCAATATATAACCAAAACTACACTATGTTGCCTTTTCTGTTACTCTGTTACATACAATTTTCTTGAATTACAAACAAAGCCTTTTGAACTAGTACAGGTTTTGAACTTGAGTTCGAACGAGTTTTTGTCTTTTGGCTCACAAACAATTAGAGATGCTTTGTGCTTTAAAACATACTCTTATAAAAAAATGAATATCAAAACAACACAAGGCAGCTCTGGGGATGAAGCAAAGCTTGTGTCAAACTCAACACTGTTCACTGGATGTCATGTAAGCTCTGCCGTTTCCTTCAGGAATCTGGTTATTTAGCAGTTTTAGTTTAATGAGTTTAACAGCTCTTACCTCAGGGTTGGCAGGGTTGAAAGCCACACTAAGGACGGTTTCAGAGTCTCTCTGGAGCTTATGGAGAAAGCTGCTGCTGCCAGTGTCATATATATACGCCTGGAAAAGGTCAGAGGTCAGAGGTCAAAGTCACACCACAGATGCAGTGCCATTAACATAAACACAGATGATGGAAAGATGCAGATATCACCCAATCTGAAGTCTTTGAAAAGATTTTGGACAACAATGGAGAGTATTATCCCACAGATAATAAATAACCAGCCCAACTCCAAGTCAAAATATTGAAAACACACAGTAAATTCACAAACCGTGAGATATAAAACATTGCATTAAAACGTTTTGCAAAGGAAAACCCAAATGACCCCTGGCTAACAATTTCTAACAACCCCTGGCTAACGTGTGAAAAGCTATAATATAACTATGAAGGGTAACTAACAACAGACTGAGCCTGAAGGACAGGTGCATGCGTGGCTATAGACTCTTTTTGACAGTATTTTGGCTGTATTGATGGATCATTGTCTCATTCGTTGCTGCAAAAACTAAGGTCAAGGTTCGTTTTAGTTTGAGTTCCATCTAGTGCACTCTTGATGATCAAATAAACACATCTGTCCATAACGCAAACCTACAGAAACCGTTCTGCTGAGATAACAGAGACAAAGTTAAGCATAAGACAGATTTACACCAATGAATGAATCCGTTACATCCATGCAAAGGTGGCAGAAATAAACTCGTTGACATTAAAGGGATCGTTTACTTCAAAATTAAAATGATACTCATCCTAAACGTATGTTAGCAAACACGAGAGAAGCTTGAACACGACCCGTTTGTCTTAATATCCCATCCAATAGGAAACCTCACGACGCAGGACGATTTTTCCTCTTATAGCACACGTGGTAAAAAGCTTAGGAAAATACCACAATTGGCCATGTTTCCCATGTCATCCCTCCTGAATGTGGCACAGAATCCATCACGTTTTTGTCTCAGGGGTTGGAAATTTTGCAATTTGGTGTTTTTCAGTTTTTGGGCTGGGGGTGGACGGGGTTCCCTTACTGTGATTGCCTGTAAATTATAAAAGACGTCGACAAATGCATCTGGCTCATGGAAATCTCAAGACGGCCACAAACAACAAGCAGCAGCTCACTACTGTTCTGTCTGTCAGCGTCCAGAAAAAACACTGGAAAGCGGGCAGAGCTGTGAGATCTTCTCAAACATCTACTGCTTCGCCCAGCGCTGGTGATTAATAACAGCTATCAACACACACACGTTATTCCACTGACCTGAGAACAGACTCAAACACAATCACAGCAGAGAAGCGAGGCTTCTAAAACAAGAACCTGCACACATTTTATCATCAGAAGATGGTGGGTATGCTGATTATCTGTGGCATCTTCATCGCTGTGATTCCTGAAATCTGTCGAGTTATGAAATCTGAAATCTAGGTCAGTTTGTGGGCGATCGAACGTTCCAAGACAATTGCAAGATGTTTTCTTTAACGAAATTGTTGAGGAACAGCAACCATTTGGTTGGAGGTCAATCGGTCAGTAGTTCGGTAGAAAAACAAAGCTGTTTTATAACACTACAACACCATGAAAGTATGGAGGTCCCACTTTTGTCCTCATAAGAGAGAATTGTTTTGACAATTCTGGCTTAGGACGTGGAGAAACTCATCAGAAAATGTGATACAGCTGCTGTGTGATAAGAAACTCACAGCAAAAGAACTGAAGAGGTCATTGGAAAAACTGGTCGAGAAAACGAGATGATTGTAGGTTGCTCATAAGCGCTCGGCTCCAACCAGCATTTGTGGTCTAAAATTTAATGCAAAGTAAATCTCACCATCTTCACCAGTCTCACAGTAGGCAGTAAACACGGTAAACACCTTGGCTTGAAAATCAATCAATTCCATCAGTCCATTTCTTCATC
The DNA here is from genome assembly GCA_036877545.1 of Yasuhikotakia modesta. Taxonomy (NCBI): domain Eukaryota; kingdom Metazoa; phylum Chordata; class Actinopteri; order Cypriniformes; family Botiidae; genus Yasuhikotakia; species Yasuhikotakia modesta. Next base: position 38,148 of record JBAJNP010003042.1, on the reverse strand, counting down.
CATCCATCTATCCAAATATCAAACCATCATTACACATTATTCTTATTAGTTATAGACTGCTGATGCCTTCAGTGGTACAGAAATGCTAAAAATCACTTAAAATCCTGCAGAAATAATTTAACTCCTGAACTGGAGGTCAGCGCTATAAACTCCTACATCTACTGAACATTTTTATGATGATCTAACTCCATGAAAGATAAAAGAAGAGAAAGAGCCGTGTCAAAAACACAACTGATTACAGAACCCTCAGAAAGGTTTCACCCCTGCCCTCAGATGCCACGTGTGAAACGTGATCTTCAGCAAGCCGTTTTAATATTTCAGTCAGGGTACACAGAATTGCACCAGGCCAGGATGGGATTATCTGTTTTATGGCTTCATAATACTGTGAAAAATAAGATGAATTATTTGTCTTATGACTTGTATAACAACATAAAACATTCCCTCACAGGAGGAGCTCTGTGTGAAACTGCAGCGGGACCGTTGATGTGTTATTTGTACTCACTGAATGATCCTCTGAGCCAGTAGCTATGAAGCGTCCGCAGGGTGAGAAGGCCGCAGTGCACCGGTGACAACGGTTAGCATGACCCTCGTAGCGACGGACACATCTGAGGAACAGAAAGACTCGTTAATTAAAGAAATTTTACACGTTGTTTGGTTTTCCACACACTGAAATGTTGTCAATTTCAGAGAGGAGTGGAGTGTTCCCACAGATTTTCCCACAGATTCCCACAGATAATATTTATTAACATAAATACATATAGACCACTTTACTCAGTGATTGTTATCAGGATGTGAAAAGACTTTTAAACAGCAAAACCCTAAATGCTTGTTTACCCTCCCTTTAAATAAAACCATTCAACCAAAAATAATGTAAAGTTGATCAATGATCAAACATTGTTGCTTTAGCTCACGTTAATGAACCAAACGAACATACAGCAAAACCGTATTTTTGAGACATATGTTCCTTTGCCTGTCAAGCAGCTGGAAAATGAATGTTCATCTGATCTCCAGACTAAATAACATTTATAGCGCCGTTGCCAAACTCTAAGATGTATTTGTGTCACACACTCACAATGCTCATTTGTATTGACTGTTCACTCAGCAGGAAGAGATGTCTGAAAAACTTGGGGAAAAGCAAGTTTCTGGCACGAGAAACAAAAGAGAATCCAAGGGCATCAGCGCGTAAAGAGGATCTGTTTAAAATCAGCGTTTTATTTCCAGAACTATCGCTGACTGTCTGTGGACATCACCCCTGGTGCCAGCAGTCATTCAGCAAACGCTGTATGACTGAAACAACTGCAGTCGTGTGGAACAATCCCTCTTGGGTTTATTGGTTGTATGTTACAGGGTTCAAACTTACACCCTTCAAAATGTACCAGCCAACTTACCAGGTTTAGGCACCACAACTGTATCAACATAAAGACATTACAGATTGCAGCTTTAATATAATAATTTCAACATTCACTACTATAAGTAATGTTTTCTTGGGGAAAAAATAAACAAAAATCAGTTGTTGATCAAGTACATGAAAGATGTGGTCTTTAATTGTGGTGCGTTGAAACCAAAAACTAACAGAACTTTAAAAGAATGCTAGCCAACGTTCAAAGAACATTCCCTGTTACTGAACTCACTCCACTACACATCTTTATGAATGCAGCGTGCTTTACTAAGTGTCTTGATTCATGTTTTTGTAAACCAGGTTAATCTGCTTCTCATTGAGATAAAAGAGTACACTTTAACAGAAAGGATAAACAAATTTATAGTTTCAGTCTCACATACTTTCTTGGTATTTAGTCGACCACCAGAGCAGAAACAATCATCATGCCAAGCAGAGAACGACCAGAACCTACAGACACCTTTAAAATCTGAGCACAAACACCCTCAATGTGTGTATTAAAGAATCCGCTCTGTTTATAACAAGCTGTTGCTGACATCTGCAGTGGACTTATATAGCTATGAACAGTTATGCTTTAAATCCTGGACATTATTGCTTTATATTTCATAACACAAAAATCTTATAAATGTTAATCAATGCTATTGATTTGATCATAAAGTGATTAGATTTTAATTAAAATGACTAATAAATGAATTCCAGAGGGACCCAGTCAGATCAGAATATTAAATTGACTTGGACCAGAAACTACAGAAAGGCTGTAGTCGCAGGACTAAAAAATAGCTGCCTGGGGTTGTTAAACTCGCCTTAAAGGAGCTTTGATATACAGTAGTCCAACTGTCAGCCAGCCTCAGATCTCAAGCTAAAATGTGTTCTTAATTCTGAGGGCAAAAGTTAATGACGGTCTGGCCATACTGGAATTTTCATAACATAATTTATGTATTTTGTAGAGAAGTTCATGAAAAATATGAAGAAGGCTGGAAAGACTATTTCAGAGATACTATGAAGGAACTGCGTTAAGATGCCAAATACTTTCTTACTTTTGAATGGGAAGAAATAGGTTTAGTTGACTGATAGTTGAGGTTAACAACTGCTAACTAGTAATCCGGGTCCCAAACCATCTAAACAGAAACCGATACATGATATATAACATTAAAAAAGTTCTACTAATGTTACTGCCAGAATGTTTTGATAACTTTAAGAGATTTTTAAAGAACGTTCTGAGAACATTCCCTGTTAGCTGTGGTACCTGTGACTCATTTGAATTGTGAACTGCAAAACACATGAGAAGTTTGGAGAAGATGTTCCATAACCTTCGGTGTTCCAGAGTTCCTGTTGGCTGAAGGTTTTGTCTTGGCCTCTGAAATGATGTCACTTGTGCTTTAAATGAAGTCTGGGGGGAGATAAAGTTGTTTCACGTGTTTGAACTCAGGGTGTTGTCAGACAGCCAACCATCAGAAAAATGGAAAAATACACTTAAAATGGCCCCGATTTCTGAGCACCGATTTTACTGCCAGACCTCAGTTTGTCAATGACTGCAGGCAAAATGATGTCACTGATTTTCACATGTGCTCCCGTCTGCGTTTCCTGTGTTTGATCTGCGTTTATCAGCTTTCCTCGCTTCCATTATTCTTCTCTCGTTTCCATTCAAACTGAATCTTTGTCCTGCGAGGTTGTTTTCAACGTTTCTTCCTGACCTTGTTTTGGCAGCTTTAGACATCAGATGTTGGCATGCGACATTGTTCATTACTTCATGGAAAAGAGTTAATTAGGTTAACTTTACTTTTAGCTACTGTGCCTTTAAGACCCAATACAATCAAAGTGATTGAATATTCACATGTGAAATGGGATATCATGCTTATTTGATGGTTTATGTGTAAATGTGGGTGGCCATGTCATCTGTCAATTTGACTTACTGAGGCCAGAAATCCAGGGTTTCAGAATGAGGAAATGTTTTAATTTTGGACGCAGCGTTTAGCTCTGAAACTTTCTGTGTTTACATAATTCATTGATTAAAAAAATAAATGTTTATAATATGACCCTTTACAGCGTAGACAGCAGGCCAGGTAAACCAAATTAGTCACAGATATTACATCTTTACTGAAATAACCAGAAAGACCACCTTTGTTGATCAGCAAGACAAAACTAGTGAACCCCACTAACCAGCATCCACCAGCCTGGATCATCAGAGAACGTTCGTTTCATCACGGATGGACCTGTTTGTTAAATGTTCCTGACCGGAAACTGACCTGGAAACTAAGGCACAGGTTTTTATCAAGACATATAACAGGGATTTGACCCTTTCTGAAGTTTGCAAGCAGAAATGGGACAATGCCCAAATATTTTGAAGAATAAAGTATACAAGCAACTCACACCATACAAATACAGTACAAGACGTCTCTCATACCTTCAGCTGTCCTTTTATGGGAAATAAAACTGGAAGGAGAACTTCAGGTGCGATAGATCAATGCAGATGTGAAATATTAAGTTCTGAGTGAAATATGTTCAGAGTCTGGAACTTTCAGCACAGGTTCTAGTACCAGCAGTTAGTGTCTCTGTTCTCCTCTCAGGACAGAAGAGTCCAAAACACGTTTTCCACCCTGATGCGTTTACAGAATGTTCTTAAAGAAACAGCTCTCCAAAAAATTAAACTTCTGTCAGTATGAACTTGCCTTCATTCCAAACACATACGCTGTTATTTTTCTGTAGAACACAATATAATATAGAACATAATAGAAAATTTAATTTTCATGCAGCTCCTTTCAATACAATGACAATGTTAACTTAAATAATGTTTTAATTTTGATTGAACTATTTAAAAACCTTTAAAGTGGTTAAAACACATCAGACCTACACCGTGCACCAAACATGACTTTAGCTATGATTCAGTTTAACATTCAGCCGTCTTTAGTATTTTTGAGAAGCAGTTGGTGTGAGCCCAATTTGCAGGGAGGAAATTCTTTCCAAGGCCTTTTTGGCCCGGGTTCGAGAAACAGACGGACAGGCTCAGCTTTCAGAAATGTTGGAGCTTTCAGTTTCTTCAGATGATAGATGTAGCTTCTCACTTGAGGTAATCTCAGAGATTTCAGGTTGTTCTTAATAATCTTAGGAGTGTTATTTAATGACAGATTCCCGCAAGCCAAAGAACGTTCCGGGCTGTGAGATTTCTGCGCTGTACTTTAACTAAAACAAACCGCATTTAGGGAATGTCCTTGAGTTCAGGACAGCGCTGTACAGAACTCTGACAGGTTATTAGAGCTTCTCTACAGAGGTGAAGCCTTGAATCTGGATGTTAGGCTGGAAAAAGTTATTTCAGCACATGCAGCATATGCTAAAATATTAATCTAGCACATTATATACTGTTGCTACACATTCTACTTTAGATTTCTAACTTCTATTCGTTGTTATAATGTTATGTTATCTTTTTTAAAGTTGCAATCTGTAACTTCTTGGGGTTGAAAATTCATAACAGTTCATAAGTTCATAACAGATCAGTGTTCAAAAAAACACTGTCTGGTTTCTGGTACAGTAATAACCTGTAATTTAATGTTTTGAACAGAGATGGCAGCAGAGAGGCAAAGTGACAGATTGGAGCTTTAAATGTTTTAGAAACTGCTGGAGAAACTTTCTTACCTTGCTGTACGCAAGTCCCACATTTTGATCCCATCCGTTACAGCGCTGCTGAGGAAGAGATTGTATGAGTCCAGAGCCTGTGAGCTGAACAGAGACCCCTCAAAGACAAGAGACGGAAGAAAGTTACAAAAGTGCAGAAAATTATACAAAATACATCTGAAAAGCCAATATGTCATAGCAAACATTTCAAACCAAGACCACAGATCATTCTTTAAATATACATGCATTAAAAACAAAGCTATGTTGAATGGCACAACACAAGCAGCTTGGTTTAATGATTGGTGCTGTTGACTGGAACTATAAGAAGAACAGACATAAAACAAGTCTGTTGAGAGACTGCAAACAGGCTGTACGCATCATCTGAGAGCGTCCAGAGCTTCCAAAATGTAAGTTCTACCCAAAACCAGGAGCCCACAGAATGGAAATGTTGGTCACACACAGACCGGGAAAATGTCTCGTCTGCCCTAACACAAACACAGATGGTGTCGTGTGCCCTGCAGTTACTCGCACACAATCAAAACCTTCTTCATGAATGTGGCTTTAGAGCGGAAAGCTTGTCCTACAGAGAGGAATGCAGACACTGATATGGAGCGACTGCCGGAGAATCCCACATGTGTGTAACAGCCAGGTGGTGTTATAGTGAAAAGGGCAGAACTGTGCGCACAGAGAGCGCTGGAGAAGGAACGATTGCTCAGATCAGTTAATCCAGTCCACTCTCCGCCTGTGTACTCAACTAATCCCAGTTTGGTGTCCCCCCTTACACCAGGAGAGCCATTGAATTTGAGAAGCACAGGAGACATGAGACGTCAGTAAAAGCGTTTCACCTCCCAAAGCCTTTTAAAATCCTGCTTTTATCTTTTATAGTGGTAATTTGACAACAGTGTAAATCTTTCTGTTACATAATCTTTAAAAAACTGGGATACTGGGAAAAAAATACTTTTGTAAAAAGTAAAGTTTCCTGAACATGTTAATATTCCACATCTTCTGTGGAAGGTGCATAAACATAAAATGTCCCATAAAAGCTTGATATTGGCGTCTGAGAACGTCTGAGAAATTGCCTGCTTTAAATATATGCATTTACATTCATTTATTTAGCAGACGCTTTTATCCAAAGCAACTTACAGTGAATTCAAGGCATACATTTTTAACATTACATGTGTTCCCTGGGATCGAACTACAAAAATACATGCAATGCAAACGAACTGTAAGCAGACATTCACCAAACTCCACACCGATGGAACGCGCTTACACAACACGCTCGGCTCAAGTCATATCCTCCCTTAACTTACTTCATGTATCAGTCTTAATCAGTAAGACAAAGGGATTTAGACCGAGTCTTAACAAGATGAACGACACACAGGAGTCTCACTGCTTAAGCCCACCTTGCAAAACCGCATACAACTGCGGTTTTACATTCTCCCAACTGAAAAGCTCAACTTTATCCTTTTAAGAACCGGACCGCATTTCTTGCGCAACATTCTGAGAGAACTTATATAATAGTGACCTGAGCTGCCAAACTGCAGAGCCATCGAAGCTCGGAAAGTTTGTGGAGTAAATCTCACACGGGCCGGTTTAAAGTTGAAGAGGATCGTTTGCTTTTACTCACTCCTCAGTCGAGGTTAAGCCTTGATATGCAGTTTATAACTACCTACATCTTAACTTTAGTAAAACTTGTTTTCAGCAGCAGAAATAAATGAATATTATCTGGTTGTATCTGGGCGGTAGGGCAGTTCTCTGTGGTGCACAATGATTTATAAGCGTTTACAACAAACAAAACCCAGTCTGTCAATAAAGTATCATGCAAATGCAAGAAGTATGCAGTATGCATTTAAATGACTCATCATGGTGGCCATGGATACAAGGCAAATCCCAAAGCAAAGTGAGTTACTTTGAGTTTACAACTATAGCCTCACAATAAAACTCATACAGCGCCCACAAGCAGTGTAAGCGCTTTCTAAAACAGTTTTAGTGTTTTAGTTCAGCTCACTACCAGCATAGAGGCTTGTTGTACCTTGTAAATGACCATGGAGGTCAGAAAACAAAGAACAGAACCGTGACAGAGACACAGCGGGCGTCACACTGCATTAAAGTGTCTAGTTGGAGTACAGACTTGTTCACACCATCTAAAACAGATTTAATGCTATGAAAGTGAATCATATCTTGGGTCTTTGATTTGATGTCTCGCTGCACCATCTATTAACATCTAACACACACAAACACACACACACTCACACACACTTTTTCCTTCACATTGGATAGAAGCTTTTGCTAAACTGTGTATCTGAGCTCATCAGATGGTTCATCTGTATCAGGTGGTCTTCAGTATCAGGTGGTCTTCATCTCTTACCTTGTTTTGGGTGAGGTGATGGACAGCCCTACAGTGAGCATCAGGGATCTGCGCAGCCACGCAGCCCCGGTTCATATCAAACACCTGGATGGTTCTGTCAGCACCAGCTGCTAAAACAATATCTGACACGCTGCTGTTAAAGAGCTCCGTTGAGATGCCCACAACATAAGACCCCTCAGAAACATTCTGTTTCTTTAAACACAATCTGATGTGGTCGCCCAAATCCTAAGTGTAGTAACGTTTATAGCACTATTAACAAGGGCATAAGTTTACACTCTGCATTACATAACATTACACAGTAAGCTGTATTTCATAATCGATCGTGCACTGAAGGAACTGTAACAAAGTTATAGGGGAAAATACTATCATTATTCTGATTGGTTTAATTGTGTTTGCTGCCAAGTCTTGTCCACCGCACACCTGACGTAAGGACAGGCTGAGCTGTAAACCAACTGCAGAGTTCAGTGTATTTATTGCTTCATAAATAAATTGTAAAATATTTTATATGGAGTTAGGATGAAGACATCGCTGGAAATGACACAAATAATGATTTATACTACCAGACAAAGGTCTGACACATTTGACCCATTTATGTTAATTGTGTCATGACCTTAAGATTGTAGATCAAGCACAAAAATAAGTGCATGAACCTCTTTGCAAAACTTTAAGCTACTTTTATAAATTGAGCTGTAGTGTAAAAAACAGCCATCATACACAGGAACTCATTCAGTGCCATCATAAACTAGCCTGAAGAGTGTTTGTAGGATACAGGAATAGAAATCATTGATTGCGGATGTTGATGTGATTTCTGTTCCAGTCTTCATGCTAAATTTTCCTCTCAGTATCACCTTGCTTCTGTGCTTATACCTGAAATGTAAAGAACAGATAAAACAAGATTTACAATCATTTAAGCAGCTGAACATTTGAATACATAAGTCAACAAAGGAACAAAAACCATCTATATATTATGTTCCAATATACTGTAAACTGATTGTATTTGAATATTTTTCATTTACTTTTCACACATGCTAACATTAAGTTGGGTGCACAGAAACTTGATAGCAAGAAACAGATAGCATTCGTTTGAAAACATATTCTGACATTTCTGATGTTATCTTTGCATAACAGACAAAAATAAAATTTAAAAATTCAGTTTTAGCAACGGGTGTAACAATATGGTACCAATTCACACAGCTACAAAATGTTGCGTGCATGTAATTATTCTCTTAAAGAGGGTTTATTAAAAAGCTTTGATCACATTTGAAATAATATGACGTGAATTATTCGCCTCATCTCTTCTATATATCTGCTGTAAGAATTCCTCAGCGCTTGTGTTTATATATTTAAAGAGGGCTTTGATTCTGCAGAAGCGAGTCTGTGATGTGCTCAGACGCCCATTCATCACCGTAACTAAAACATATACAGACATTCTATACAGCTCACTTCCATAGCACACAGCTTCATAAAGTGTGTGATTGTTATTTTAAACAGCGCTGACCGCGCTAGACAAACATTCATTTTCCTAAGAAATCGGGGAAGATTTATTTTTCGTGCTACTGCATGAGACGCGGAGACCAGGAGTTCTTTAACTACTGAGTGTTCCTGTAGCTCAAAGGGTTGAGGGTTCAATTCACAGGGAAGACATAAACTGCACAAATGTAGCTTGAATGCACTGGATGTTGCTTTGTATAACAACATCTGCCAAATGCATAAATGTACATTCAATGCCTTGCCTGGGTTTTCTTGCTTGTTGTCTAATGTGTGTGTGTGTGGTGGGGGAAGACAAATGTATACCCAGAAGTCATCAAATCCAGTGTGTGTGTGTGTGTGTGTGTGTGTGTGTATGTGTGTCACCTCTTGATGTCATCTCGTGTGGTGTCCAGATGGTACAGGTAGAGCAGCAGATCTGATCCTGACGCCAGCAGTAAAAATTGATCCACGTAATAAAACTGAGCACTTCTGAGGGGCTTTGCAAACTGGTCACAGCGCTGGAGAAGCATCAACACAAACAAACACAGTTTCAGCAGCACATACGGTCACATCAACATCAATACCTGCTAAACGCATCCGCGTCTCATGCTACTTAACAGCACTGCATCAACGTGAAATATTAAACTCTCTTTGTTTTCTCTCTCGTTTCACCAAAGATGGAGTGTGAGGGGATAAATGAAGACAGGCGCAAATGGGAATGTTGTTTCTGCTGTCTGGAAATTAAGAGACTAATGAAAGAAAACTTGGTGAGTGGAATATGAGCACTATTAGATATCTAGTGTAACAGTGTGTGTGTGTGTAAACATACTGGTAGTTATAAGCAATGCCAAGACATCTTATAAAGTAAACAACAGCATATAAAACAATGCAGATGTTTCCAGCCACACAAGGTCAGTTTCACACACTGTTAGGGTCTAAAATACACCAGAGCATTTTCAGATAATAAGACACGGTTGAGTATGTTTAATAAGATGTTTACCTCATGGGGACTGATGGCTGGTCCCAGTAATGTAACAGATTTCAGGTTTGGGGGACATTTGACACAAACACCTTGGGTTTTCATTTTTAATGAAGACATTGTATGTTGTTTTTATACAGACTGTACATTCTACTCAAAAACTCTGCTGTGATTGTGTGTGAAAAGACATCATGGAAGCCTGAATGTGACAGAAGAAAACAGATCTGAATACTGTGCAGGGGGCTCTGGGATAGTTTACACCTTAGAGGGGGGAAATTGGGGTTTATCAAGGCCTGCAAGCATTTACCACACAAATGTTCTGGACACGAGCAGAAGCCTGCAGAGATATCTCTGACATTCCAGGAGAGGAATACGGCCAAGTACAACATTTCACACCAGTTCATGTTCGAATGCATTTGTGACAAATGCAAATGAATTTCCTGAATGCTTGCGATCGCATTGCCTCATTCGTTCACGCGGGCCGTAATTACAGGAGCTGGGCCTCAGTTACAACGTTGCTTATGGATCGTATTCGGCCTAATTATTATGTTACCATGGTCAGAACAGGTTCTGCAGCGCTTGCGGTCCAGAGGCACAGGGAGGGATCTTCAGACGAGCTCAGAAACCACCGCTTACTGTGACTCCAGCACACACAGTTCACGGCCTTACTGTGCCCTGCAAAAACACCAAAACAATAACACTATGAAGTGCCGTCAGTCCTCTGTCATGTTGCAGAGTGTGTCATGATTATATTTTATCAAGTCACTACTAGAGGATCCCTACATAGGGTTCTTCTCTCCTTTGTGAAGGGTTGCAAAATAAAAAAAAAATCCTTCTGTGTGTTTCACAGAAAAACAACAGCAAAGAGATCTGTAAATAACTAGGCGTAAATAAATAATGTCAGAATTGTTAATTTTATAAGGCAAATTTATGATGCCACATTATTTTTCAGAGAAAGAGAATTCACCAGAACTCTGAAGCCATCAAAAAAAAAATCTCTAAGTACAGGCCTAATGTTTTTTCATGCCATGAGGGAAAAATTGTTAACTAGTGCTAAGTTCTTTGTGGTTTATAATGATCCTTACAATGAAAAGAACATCTATTTCAGGGTCAGGTAGGGCCTCAAAAAAGTCCAGTTAAGTTTTGAGCTCCCCAAAGTTTCTAGTGCTGTTAGTATGACATGTAAAAATTCAACGCTGTCGCTCTTCCTCTGTGCCACTCAGTCAGTAAATGAAAATATGAGACACGCAAAGGAATTTTACAAAAATAAACACTAGAGACTGGAAGCTCTCGCGCTACCTGTGTAGACAGCTGGATTAGCGGTGAGTGAAGAGTTATACAACAAAACTGAACTGTCTCCAAGACCACACAAAATCTGCTTTCCATCCCCTAGACACAAGAACAGAAGGTTAATAGACAAAAACGAAGACATAATTTTTTAAAATACATTTTTATGGCAAAACCTAAAATAGCAACTATTCTCTTAAAACTTTATTTTATGAAACTCCAAGAGGCAACCCTAGTTTGTTGCTGTTGCTTACATAACATCTTTATATGAAACCACAGGCATACCAAAAATACAAAAATCAACATGCAAATGATTGCCTGAGCTATTAGGCCTGCGCCATTACGCGCTGTTAAAAAAAACTGCATGGCGCATTGGAAAAGATTCTGCTTGCTGTGCAGTGCTGGGCTAATAAAATAGCATTTACATTTGGCAAACACTTTAATCTGCAGTAACTTGTACTGCATTCATAATATACATTTAAAACTAAAATCTGTAACTTTGTTTGCCTCTCCACCGCCATCTCTGTTTGAAACCTAAAACTGCAAGATACTTGAGTAACTGAGTTTTAGTCTTATACAGTCACCTCTTGGTTCTGTCCTAAGTCTGAAGAAGTGCACATTTGTTAGTACTCACCTGAGTACTGCAGAGAGCAGATTACAGCTGGAGTCGTGGAAACGGACAGACGAGCAGAACAAACAGTCGGTGCTGCTGAAAGTGATGGGTAGTCACTCAGAAGACTTCTGTTGAAGACCAGCACACACACCTCAGCAGTCATCTACACTGGACTGAAAACAGCCTCTGTGCTGAAGGTTCAGTACAATACTCACTTATTGGTGCTGGTTTTGGAAGAAGTGCTGCTTTTCTTCTTCACGTTGGTCTGTGGTTTAAACATCGTCCTACTGTTAAAGAGATAAATGCAGATCTGTTTTAAAGAACAAACCAGCCAATACATTATCAACATTTCCCATTGACATTGTGTTTCTACAGAGCATCTTTGTCCATATAATGGTCACCAAATAAAACGTATAACATATATATGAAAGAACTGGAAGAATTTTTTCGGCTAGGGATTTTTTTCGACTTGATTTCTGACACAGATTGATTATTTGACTTGGTTTGTCTTGCGACTCTTCTTCTGTTCTACTGACTTACTGAGGAGCCGTGTTGTATCCTGATGACCTCACTCGTGTGTGAAACACCAATGACTGATTCTGACAGCTCACACCTACAACACAATCAAAACATGTGACACAATCTGTTCCAATCAATTGTCTTTGCAGTGTAACTTGGCTTATTATGTGGGTCTAAATACTCTCTTCTGACTGATCAATTGTGGCTTTCTATGGTCAAATATTTTTGTATGATGAGCGCCGAACTTCATAACTGGCTGATATCCCAGGAAACTCATTTTCTAGACAGTTGTGTTTGCTTCATGTCTCTGTGGTCAGATAATACAGTCATTTAACCTCAAATCATCAATTGATATATACTTATATATATATGCAGAGTAGCCGTGTGTTGAGAATTGTGTACAGTCAGATGGCTTGCATTGAATAAAATTCTTTATAGACCTCTGCTTTGCATTGGGGTCCAGCACTCAGTCCACCTGACTGTATATTATCTCTTATTTAGGAGGCATTAACAGGCGCATTCATGCAAATGAGAATATATTCAAATTAAAGCACAGATTAAATCATTTACCAGTGTGTTGCATGTGGACAACTGATGTAAACGAGTAAAATTCATCATCATGTAAAACAAATTAGCCTTGTGGTTTGAACTCAGATCTTTTACTTTGTTTTGTTTGGAAATGCGTCCAAAATTTTAAATAGACTTAAAAGTAACAGATAAAACAGGGCCAAAAACATCATCGTCTGAGCCAAAGAAATAGTGATTCACATTCATTTTAGTAATTACCATAATAACAGTGAGACTCTGTACAGCTGCTACAAGAAAGACAGACAGAAAGAAAGAAAGAAAGAAAGAAAGACAGAAAGACCAACTTCTACTGACTTTCTCAGTACATAATATATTTAAACACAGGGCATAATTACTGCTGTGTTCTCCTATATTATTTCAGCTTATATTGGCCCACGGGACTAAAACAATGTACCGAGGGGGGGCTGTTGGTTTTGGGTCATTGTCTAAAAACCACAACCTGACATAACCCATTCTTTAAGATGTCACACTGTACTGAGATCAGACATTAAGACATCAGACCCTCAATCATACAGGAACAAACCGCTTTACCCCATGACTGAAGAAATGAGTTCTAGTTGTAGTACTGAGTGAGTGCCCACTAAAAACTACAGAACACATGTAATCCCCAAAGGACATGTAACCCTAGGAGAGAGGAGAAACGCTTGGAGATGATGGAATCAGATCTTCCCTGAGAGAGAGAGAGAGAGAGAGAGAGAGAGAAAGAGAGAGAGAGAGATGACAGATTACTGTCACATGCAGGATACATGGATCCAAACTCGAGCTGAAGGCAGTATATTTAATTATTTAACTTGTATGTTTTCAGTGTTTAGAGGAGGCATCGGTTGGCCATGGTGATTACTTTAAATGAATGTCCTTTCAGAAGCAGTTAATAAACGATTCTGAAGATAAACATGTTTTTTCCTTGGAACTTGCTCTGATGAATCATACACAATTACACCAGGATGGTTTATTAATGAAATGAAATAAGATCATTTTAAATTTCATTATTTTATGACATAATCTGCGGTTTGTCTGTTTCTGCTGAGGTTATATCTTTCACATGGTAAAAGATTGTTTTATAAAGAATGACATATTTCACTGCATTGCTTTCCTTGCCATATATTCCAAATTATTCCGAATCCATCCAAAACTTAAATAACTGCAGTATATAAACAATTACCTTAACCAACTTTCTTCACAGACATATGCCAGGAAAGATTAAAGATTAGGACAGTAATGAATTTGCTTTATATAGATATATATTCAAATAAGAGTGAAAATTAAACATGAACACTGCTTATCTAAAGATGGTGATTTATTTGTTTGGCAACAAATTGTGTATGTGTGTGTTTGTGTGCGTGTGTTTGTGTGCATGTGTGTTTGTGTTTGTGTGTGCGTGGCATTTGTGAACTCCAACCTGTTTTCCTCGGAGGTTTTGGGCCTTGTTCTGTCAGCTCAGCATTTAAAGAGGACGTGGGCATCAGAGGGGAGCTGAAAATGATGAACATAACGGAAAAAACTGGCAAAGAAAGTCTAGAGAGGGAGTTAAAACAACCTAAATACTGTTCCATTACTGGAAATGATAAAACACTCCAGTTTTCCACAGTGGCAGCAGAGCAACATGAACTTCCACGGTCTAATATGTCCACCAAGGGTTCTTCTTTTTGCTCATTCTTCTTTTTTGACTGATCCTTCTATGAAGCACATGTATGGTGTGTTTGTGAGTTTTGTACCTGGGCATCACTGAAAGCTCTTCCACAGAGAAGCCCTTCAACAGACTGAAGCAGAGATCCTCCAGACCGGCACTGACCTCCAGAAGAGCAACTGACCCCTCAAACAGAGAGCTCACCAAAAACAACATCTACAGAGAGAGAGAGAGAGAGAGAGAGAGGTTGTCCTCACATTTTACTGTAACATAATTGTGTCTCACACAGAGCAAAGAAACCCACTTTCTCCCAAAGTGCAAACCACAGCCAAACCTTGTAAACGCTTTACATCTCAAATAATTCTGGATTTCTGAAGCCATAAACTGCTAATTGCAGCGCTGTAAAAACACTAAGGTGCTACGCATGGGAGTTTTAGCCGTTTGTAATGTTGTCCAAACTGTTGTTGAAATTTACCAAGTATTGTAAGAACATGAATGGGAGCTTTTGATTACAGATGTTTTAACATGGCAAATAATAAACATATATCTAGTATATAAGTGTACCTTATCAATTATATGATGTTGTTAAATATTATACTGTATTACTGAATATTATGCTATATTATATTAAAACAGAATATAATTTCAACACACTGTGATCTGGATTGTGGATTAAAGAAATACGTTACGCTGTGAGCAGGTCCGTTGGAGATGGACCATGATCCTGCCGTTGAAACACTCAGATCTCCTGCAGGAAGAACGTTTGCATCAGTTTATCACTTCTTCAGACTTTAGATGTTCTTCACATGCTCAGAACATTGAGCATGTGAGGATGTTCAGAAAGGATGTGATCCAACCTTTCACACGTTTCCAACCTTTCACACGTTAGTTTGTTTGAAGAACCAGCATGAGGATTTTTCTAGCTGTATTTGAAGTCTTCTGAGCAGGAACTCAAACAGTGCTTGTCATCTTAAGCTATTCACTGAATTACTCATATAAGACACCACTGGGCATTGTTCTAATAAACTGGATGCTTTGACTTTCTTCAGCTGTCACTGAAAAGTCAAAAATTCTTTGAAGAATTTGTATATTTTTTAACCCTCAGAGACCCAAACGCACAAACTGATGATATATTTCTTTCCCCTTTTAAAACGTTTAGTAAGCCACTGGTTATTAACAATTCTTTAAAAGCGTTTTCCAATAAGCTACTGTGGACGGCTGAAGTTTGGATCTATTCCTCTCCCAGCAGTTTCCTGACACTCTCTAAAGTTTCATGAGGATCCTGGAAACTTCTACACCTCATTCAGAGGCCCAAATGTCAGCATGGCCTCAGAAATGCTTATTTAGAGGCCTGCAGTGCTGATTCTTTGACCTTCCCAGTGAGCAGAAAGCTGAAACTTTAGCCAGTCGTCTGAGAGAAGTTCACTGACACTGTCTAAAGTTTCATTAGGCTTCATTTAAAAAGTCATCAATGACTGAATGGGATCCGTTTCATTTTTACGTTTTGTTCCGTTTTTACAGACGTTTACCTTGATTTGGAATCCCGCCACTTTTCTGTCACTAAATATATCTGGAGTTGAGAAAAAACACTGCAGGTCAAATACTTGAAAGATTGTTAGATTTGATTCAAACCAGTCAACCGTAAATACGTGTTGCAATTTTCTCTGCGGTGGGTCTCCGGGGGTTAAATGAATACTTCTGCTTTTTCTTTGAGGAAAATACATGGAAGCACACAAGGACGCGGAAACCTTTGAATGGAAGAGTTAGAAGGAGTTCTGAAGAATTCGGGTCAAGCAGATACAGTCCATCAGAACTTCCAATCCACACGCAACGTCCTCTGTTGTAAAAACACAATCATGAGATGGTTTTCAAAGACACTTCACATCTTCAACACAACCCTCGTTTGAGTTAAAATACAGCCATAAAGTCTCAATGAGAAAAACATTTACAAACGTTTATTATTTTACTAGAATTACAGAGCAGAAATCATGGATTTGCTTTTAACAAACGCTTGAAAAATGCACTAAGTTTTGATTTAGTTCAGCTTTCAAACCGTGCTTATTGCAGTGCAAATCACAGAGGCAGAGGTCAAAGGTGTGAGAATGTGAAGCATTCGTGCCGTTACTAAACATGCTGATGGGAAACGCTGAAAACTGAGCTTGTGAAAGGGCGGAGCTTAAAAAATGATTCTGCTAAAATAATAAAACGATTATCGTATGATGGCGTTTATGCTTCAGAAAACATTCAAACCTGCCTCTCCTGCCTAAAACTCTCAGGGTTTGAGGAAATTCCCCCCACTTTTCCAACACATGATATCCCAAACTCCAGCAGCTATCCCAGCTGACAGGGAACGTTCTTAAAACATTGACTAACTTTATTAAAAAGTTATCCTAAAGCTATCAAAAAAGCATTCCTACAGTAACGTTAGTACAACTGTTTTTAATGTTACTAAAATTTATATCTAATTTCTTCCATGTCATGTGATCTTGACTTCATAAGCAGTCAAAATTGTTTTATTCATTTTTAGAGAAAATAAGACGCAATCCCACAATCCCTTCAATTGCCATGACACCACAATCCTCTTAGCAACCATCCCGCTCAAGCTATAACTACTGTTTTAACAGCCTGAGACTATTAATAGGGCAAAATGGCCCTTAAATTGGAAGTTTCCTGTTAGGACTGTACAAATACCCATGTACCAATTAAACACCAGTAAAGACAGGTATATCCTGGACTGTACCATTGCGTCACCATGACAACAGCACGACTGTTATCATACATAGTGTTCATTTGTAAATCTGTCTACGTTGGCCAAGAACAATACCTCTGCTGTGTGCTAGCGTGGCCACACTGTGGTCTCTCAGCCCAGATTCTCAGAACCGGTTTTGTAGTCTCCACCGTTCCTCTCACATCATGATGATTTATTCCTGAAAGGCACAGCTGAACATTAACAGGATATTTTTCACCTGATGCAGAGTAACGGTTTCCACATGAAACAGTAGTCATCCCAGTCTGAGTTACGGTTTGTGGGTGTTGGGTAACCTGGTGGTTTTCAGACTGGGGTCCGGGGACACCCGGAAGGTTCTACAGGGTCAACATAAAGTTTCAAAGGAACAGACTTTGTTGTTTATCGTGTCCTTCTTGCTCTACATATGCTTTCCAGAAGGGAAACAAACAAAAGGGTTTGCTTGTTTGTTGTGTATTTTATAAGTGAGTTTATGCATCTAACATCTAAACTAAACCAATAATTTAAGATAGAAAGAATATGTAGTTGGTATAAAATTACACATTAATCTAACACAGTACTATTATGTTTTTAGAAATATACAGATTGTATATATTTTAGGAGGGGGTCAACAGAACCTCTGTTCTAACCGTCTGTTTTATTTGAGGTGTCGGTGCGCCTGAGGGTTCTCTGATGTTTCTGGTCCAGCTTCTGAAGGTCCAGCTTCGTCACCAAGCGACATTTGTGGTCCTCGGGGAGTGTGTGGCACCAAATCTTAAACCAGAGATCCAAAAAGATATTCTATCAGAACCAACATACAAAACGCTTTAATTTAGTGGTACATGGAAAGTCCATGTAGACTCGCCTGTCCATCTCCAGATCCAGTGATGAGCTGTCTGTCTTGCTCCATGAAGAACAGACTAAGCAGTGGAGATGCTGTGAAATGGAAAGCTCAGCTCATTCACTGAATATTCTCTTCAGTCACCGGCTATATGAAATGCTTATAGACTGGATTATACTGGAGTATTTAACAGCACACAGACCTGACAGCACTACAGACTGATAGAGTACATCTTCTTTCTTCACATCCCATACCTGATACACATTAAACAAATGTTCACATTCTAACATTCCATGTTTAGGAAAATAACAGTTAAGCAGTCCTGTTGTGTTTCATATCTGCACCTTGAATGTCCGGTCCTCTGAGACAGAGACGAGAAGATTGAAGTCCCATGGACAGAACTCTGAGGCCGTCACATCACCAAGATGAGCCTTTAACACTTTCATCACTTCCTGTCTCTACAGGAAACACACAGTGGTGATTGTAAAGCTAGCCAGCTAGCTTGGCTAACAGAAAGAGTTCTCTTAACATTATCACCATATGGTTCTTAAATAGTGGCACATTTTAAGAACATTAGTGAATAAAAAATGCTTTAATTGTTTAAACACTATTCTTATAACCAAGCAATAACATATAAAAAACATTTTAAAAAGAGGTTTTAAACATCACTGAAACTTAATAATCAAATAAATTTGTAATGTTTTTGTTACTTAATGGAAACTTGATGGAAAATTGTTAGCTGGGTAAGAGCAGAAATCTTGGATTCAAAAATATAATCTGGATAATTCTGAGGACTCTAAAAAATGTTAAACAAAGTTATGTTATGACAACAAATAAATAAATTAATACAATTTCTAGGTCACTTATCAAATGTAATGATTGTAACATTTCTCAGGTTAATTCAGCTGTACAAAAGGTCAGAGATCAACTGAAACACAGTAAAGTGTTCTGTGGAACATTGTCAGATCCTGCTGGGAGAACACGGAACATCGTTTGGTTCCATCATTCTGTCTTTAATACCAAATGTGAACATAACAGATAGCAGAAAATCTGAAATTCACGTTACTAAACTGTTTTGCTATAAATATAATTGAAAACAAATGCAAACATTTTCAACTGTAGCATTAAACGTTTGCATGTGGCTGTGCAGGTTATGGAACTTAATGTGATATTTATTTAAAATGTAATTTATCTGTAACGCAGAAGCTTTTCTTCACTGCTTTACGGCTGCTTTGTGAGTTTCATGTGGGTATTTCCATCTTATCTCTGATCTTTATGAGCCATCAATCACAGTTCAGACGATGGAATGTTCTGTATGCCGGTTCGCACGTTGTTTCCCTGGAAACGGCTCAGAAATGGCATTTGTTTCTTTTTTGCGTCCTGGTAGCAACTGTTCTGCATTGCATTTCACTGAACAAACGTATGATAAGAGTTGATCTGTTTCATACCTCCGTGTTCAGAACAATCACTCTGGACCCCGAGCATGCTGCCACTTTTGCGGGACGTGGACACAGCGACAGATGCGTGACCCTGCCGAGCAGCGTGCCGACCACCTTACCTGATGCAATAACACCTGAAAACAGACCAAAAACAGTCACTGATAAAGAAAAAGTGCTCTGACACTAAAACTATAAATCATTATTTTAAATTTACTGCAGTGAATCGGGGAAAGATAAAAGAATTGTGTTGAGTGTTGATATGACATGTATCTTGCTCATAGACTGATCTTTGTTCATTTCAACCTCCAAGTGGTTACAGATCACAGCTTTAAACAGAACTAAATGCTCTTTCACTCTATAGGTTCCTGTTACCTTCTTTGATCTGTCTGTAGCATCGATCAATGTCCCAGACAATCACATAATCTTCTGAAGCACTACAGAGTACGAGGCGATCTTTCACCTGTCCGAACACCATCGCGGACACATCACCATGGTGACCGGTGAGCTCCAAGGGATGCTGCAGGAAACATATTCAAACACATTATGTATTTAACGTTACACACATTATAAGAGCTAATTTCATCTCATTAGTGAAATAACAGGATGTAAGAGCATCAGGAAGGACCTGCAGGTTGTGGGTGGTGTAAACCCTGATGTTTGTGTCCTGCCACGGGACAGCGCAGTGAGAGGAGCAACAGGCGAGCTGCAGGTGCGAAACCGA
This sequence comes from Yasuhikotakia modesta, assembly GCA_036877545.1. Taxonomy (NCBI): domain Eukaryota; kingdom Metazoa; phylum Chordata; class Actinopteri; order Cypriniformes; family Botiidae; genus Yasuhikotakia; species Yasuhikotakia modesta. The sequence continues at coordinate 17,966 of JBAJNP010003042.1, read as the reverse complement.
CTGGTTGCATGTTAGGCAGAATCTCTCAGTGAAATGTTGTCCTGACATCATGATTATCCCTGGTGCTGCCTGCAATTACACACATGTGAAGAGACATGTTTTCAAGCAGACCAACAGAGAAGAGAAAACAGCAATTGTCTAACAGACTCTTTAAATGTTATCAGGATTAAAAAACAAGCTTGTTTAGTTCATCTCTCACCCGGAAGTGATGGTGTTTCACAATTTAATGGATCCCATGTGACTTGACATCTTCGCGTCCTCGTTGCTATGGAAACAGCACAGGTTCAGTACGGAAAGTCGGGAGGGACATTTCTCGACGTTTGCGCGATTCCCACAGCAAACGATTTGGTTGATTTTACTCAGATAAACATACCTTGTAAATCTGTTGGCTTTGGTTTGTTTTTTGCTCCAGCTTCTCAAAACTACACGAAAGCAAAATATGAATAGTTTAAAAACTACAAACCAAACTTCTGGTCAACAACCCCATCTAGTGGCCTCGGCGGTTTACCTCCCTTTACCTGGATATAAATGTAGTTTAATAGTTTACTTTACCGGTTTAGTCGATTTCAACCTTAGTCGAGGTTATTTGCTAATATATATATATATTATTTACCTGCACTGTCACAATAATAATACGATCAAATAAATGTATATGATTGATCGACCCTTCAGTTTAAACGAACAATCGTCTATCCTTTCATAACGTTCAATTTATAAACGCATTTTTTTAAATATTCACGATATTATATGACATTTCATTGAATATTTTCCCCTAAAACCAAAGTATTATTAGTTTAATCGATAAATAAACAGTTTAATCGTCTGACTTTACAAACCCTGAGCGTTTCTCAAACGGACCGATCTTAGCTCACGCCTACATTTAGTTTCCGCCAATCAGCCTCGACCAAACGCGTGGACGCATCCAATCAAAACGCTACGTCTGCGTCTTTACGTCCCCGGACACGCCTCTTATCCTAATCAGCCAATCAGATGTCTGGGTCTGTCAGTCAATCAAAGATTCTCCGCCCGGACCGGAAGCCCAGTTGGCCCGAACCAACCCATCCGGATAACAGACACAAACTTGCCGTGAGCGGATGAACTGCTCGGTCCACCAAGATCTTTATATTCTGCATTTATTCGCCTCAAATATCGATCAGGTTTATATAAGACACTCGTTTCCCGAACTCGACCCGCTCGTGTTATTAGCGCCGGTTTATTTTCCAGCCGGTTCGGTTCGTTCTTCCCCCACCGACGAGGTTTCATTGGACCAAGATAGGCGGCGCGGGCACCAAGATGTCGAACCGGACGGTGTGCAGAGAAGCGAGCCACGCCGGCAGCTGGTACACGGCCTCAGGTAGAGCCGCGACCCGCCCGGGCCTGAGGTCCGGCTTCAGCTCGCTGTGTCTTAAAACCTAGTGCGCTGCCTACATAGACAGCACTGAAGGCGGTAACGATGGGCCAGGAATGCTGCCTAGTTAGGGAGCGCAGTGGGTTTTGAGCCGCGGCCCGTGAGATCAGCTGGGGTTTTAAATAGCTGCGCTTAAATGGTTGAAGGATCGCAGGGCTTGTTGCTTTTCATTGTCTTCGTAAATGTCTTTTCAGGTCTGTTTTATATGGTTATATGATTAATGATACTTTACAAACTTTATTTTGTGGAAAAATCCACTATTTTGTTAACGGATCGTCTGGAAGCGAACGTGTAATGGTCCAATGTCGTTCAGTTTGTCCTGGTTTTAACTCATTATTTTATGAATGGGTTTATTTTCTCATGTTTGCATGACTGTGAATATGTTGTTGTTGTTGTTAAGTGAACGAGAACCACACTTACATTTCAACTGGTTAAGAAAGTTGATTTAATTCGACTGTTAAGACAGGGACTGTATATTGGTTTAGTTGTTTTTCTTTTATTTTCTATGTTTGTTGTATTATTGGAGTTTCTTTGTGTAGCAGCAGCTGAGAACAGAAACAGGCCAGTTAGCCGGTTAGCTCCCAGTCGATGCCTGTGTGTCAGTCTCTCCATATACACCCCGATCCCAAACACCGACGCCATACATTAATAAACCATTATTTCCTGCTTTTCTCTACCGCACCTGTAAATCCAGGCAAATGCATTCTTGCATTTTAGCGGCATTGGTCCTGCTAACTGCTGATGCTGTTTGATGAAGTTCATATGACAGCTGCGTTTTCATGCAGAATAAAACCCATTCATGCATTTATGCGAAAGTCAATCCATCTCTGTTGCTTTTCTGAAACCTGTCAGCGTGGTCGAGCAGTTCTGTTGCAGTGAATGCATGAGTCCAGTCAGCACCATGACTCTGATGTTTTCCATTCATGCAGTAACAATGGATGCATGACAAAAGAGTTCCAGTGCAGCAGACCCACTGAATCACACACACACACTGCAGACCCACTGAATCACACACACACACTGCAGACCCACTGAATCACACACACACACTGCAGACCCACTGAATCACACACACACACTGCAGACCCACTGAATCACACACACCCACTGCAGACCCACTGAATCGCACACGCACTGCAGACCCACTGAATCGCACACGCACTGCAGACCCACTGAATCGCACACGCACTGCAGACCCACTGAACCACACATCCACTGCAGACCCACTGAATCACACACATCCACTGCAGACCCATATTTTTTAATAACTAATAAAAGTTAGGTGAATTTAAATGTGTACAATTGCATAATGGTCAATTTGAAAATAAAGCTGGTGTAGTGAATAGTATAATGTTGTGTGATTTATAATATATTTGTATAATGAGTGTAAACTATAAACAGATGAGAGTGAAAAGCATTGAGGGCCGTCGCTTCATTATTGGTTTATTTGCTAGAAAACATTCATTGATTTATTTACATCAGGTTAATAAAGTCAAGTCTTGTAGCACTCATGGATCAGTCTTATGCAATCTGTGATGAATCAGGTTTTACTGTGAAAGTTTTTCTTTATCGCTTTAATATGTGAGTATTAGATAGAAATAGACTGTTAAGAGTGTTATTGTAAAACTTAGACCCTTAAAAGACCGTCTGCACTAAAGTCACACGGTTGGGATTGATGTTCATTTCCTGTCATATTTAATAATGTCATTTTTTCTGTCTTTGCCTGCAGGATCTCAGCTTAATGCACAACTGGAGGGCTGGTTGTCTCAGGCGCCGTCTACAGCGGGTCCAGCCAGAGCCATTATAGCACCGTATGTGAAATATAGCCAAGATGTGTGTCACGTTTCAGCCGTGTTTCTGTTCTAAAGCTGCTGTCTTCACAGGCACGCCGGCTACACTTACTGTGGCGCATGTGCCGCACACGCCTACAAGCAGGTGGACCCCTCCGTCACGTAAGTGCTTTCATTAAAACTTGCTCAGAGTCACGAGAGTGAGGTAGACAAGGGGTAATGGCAGCTGCTCTTGTCCCCATAGCCGGAGAGTCTTCATCCTCGGGCCCTCCCACCATGTGCCGCTCTCTCGCTGTGCCCTCTCGCCAGCCGAGGTCTACAGAACACCCCTGTATGACCTGAGGATCGACCAGAAGGGTAACGATTCTCGCTTCTGTCCTAAGTAACTACATTTGTTACAGCAAGATGCTGATTATTTTCTAGTAACTGTCACCAAAAATGAAAAGTTTGATATTTTGAAGTGTTAAGTGACAGCCATTGACTTCTGTTGTATGGCCACAAGACCACAAAGCTATTTTTCAAAATATTTTCTTTTGTGAGCAAAAAAGACACACAGGTTTGGGTGAATAAATAATGAAGAATTAAAGGTGTAAAAAAGCTGTTCATGTAATTAAGGATTTGTATCAATCACACGGATTGTCTGTTCAGTTTAGAGCTGTGATGTGAATGAACACAGATTTAAGTCACACCCCAGTTTCTCTCTCTCTCCTGGCAGTTTATGCAGATCTGTGGAAAACGGGCATGTTTGAGAGGATGAGTCTGCAGACAGATGAAGATGAACACAGCATTGAGATGCACCTGCCTTATACAGCTAAAGCCATGGAGAGGTAAGAATCACAGGAGGGCAGCTGGGAGAAACGGACTCAGTGTGTTTAAAGTTACTAATGCAGGTTTCAGCATCGCTTCTGTTATTCAGTTAAAACTATCCTGTGCTCAGGCACTGCAATGCTAAAGGTAGGGCTGACAATTCAGTGAGGCTAGCATTAGCGGCTAGATGGTTTTGAAAGCTCTCCAAAGCCACACCTCCTACAAAACATAAATACATAGTTTGACAGGCTAGCAGGATGTCCTATCAATGCGAATCGGTCCGAATGCAGTGATTGGATAAACATTTAATGGCCCTGTGCCTTCTTTAGAAAACATCTGTAAATATATTTAGAGCAAATGTTATATTTTGTCTTGAAAGAATATTTATAATGTAAATGTTATATCTTTATGGGACATGTGATTGGTAAGTGATTGTTGTGTTTGTTTCTTCATAACAGCCATAAAGATGAGTTCAGCATTGTGCCTGTGCTGGTGGGAGCTCTGAGTGAGTCTAAGGAACAGGAATATGGGAAACTGCTAAGCAAATATCTGGCCGACCCTTCCAACCTCTTCATCATCTCGTCTGATTTCTGCCACTGGGGTTTGTCTTAGCTCACACACTGCAGAAACTCAAACTGCAGACATATATTCTGCTGAAGCAGAACTTTAAGGATTTCAGAGTAATACATTTAATTCAAATACAGCTAAACAACTGTTACACCCTCATTTATGTGCTCAGGTTAAAAACAGTGAAAACCTGCAGTGTTTTACTAAAATAGATAAAATACAACAACTAGACTGTTTTTAATTATTCATAAACCTGTACATAAACTTAAATATCAAGGTGAATAAGAAAGGCGACTGTTTAGAAACTGTAGAAGTTTGTGTTCAATATAAATGACATGTAGCATGAAAAAATGTAGCTTTTGGTCAGATTACACCAGTGATCACTGGAAAAACTTTGCTTATTACTGGAAAGCTGCCCTGTTTTAAAACAGCTACTGTCACACGACTGGAAAATGTAGGTAATTTATCACCTACTTAGTTGAAATGGGAAGCATTTCTTGTTAGCCGTAAATCCACCAACATTTGCAAGAACTGAGTGATGAGGTTTACGGAACCTGTCCAATTACGGCTCTTCAAAGCCCCATTCTGCTTCTATTTATTCCTGTTAGAATTTTTGTGGTTTAATTCTGCATTTTTTCCACGCACTGAAAGTCCCCGTGTCTCCGCAGGTCAACGTTTCCGATACACTTACTATGACGAGAGTCAAGGAGAGATCTACAGATCCATCGAGCACCTGGACAAAATGGTAACTCTGTTTTTCTGCCCCTTCATCTCTTAATATCCCCTCTGACACGAGCGTTACGTGCAAGAGTTTTGAATTAGCAATGTGGTGCCGCTTGCTGTTGCTAATCCGTTCAGTGGTTCATGAGAAAGGTGAGGAATTTTTCCCTCAGAGTCATTGTTTGGCTACTTTGACGTTGCAGCCTGCGATTCAAAGAGACTTTAATGCGTTCCACACAAGACAGTCTGTCCGATAGCAGATGTTCACAGCAGCCCAACTTCATTAAAGACTCCCCAGCCGTGTGAAGTACTTTGACATTTATAATAATGGACAATAAAGGAGCCGTAGAATTTATTGTTGTGCGCTAGTGAAAATATGATGTGCTTGTTGGAAGCACAACGGATCAGTACTGTTATCCATTGTAATACAGTGTTGTGATTTTTAAAATAAATGTCAGGATTATCAATGTTGACAGTGAGGTTGTCTGTATAATACATGTTGATTTTTGCGTTTAGGGAATGAGCATCATAGAACAGCTGGACCCCGTCTCCTTTAGCAATTATTTGAAGAAATATCACAACACTATTTGTGGTCGTCATCCCATCGGTGTTCTTCTGAATGTAAGTACTTCATGAGTCTGTGTGTTTCTCTCCAGTCCTTTTAGTGAAGCTGCTGTTGCTTCAATAAAGCCAAACAGTGGCATTAAGATAATGCAGTAATGGCTCACAGTGTAATAATTACTCTGCCACTTTGCTGTTGTTACTGGGTTAATGCATTTAATTTTTTCTGACTTGTTTTATGCCAGCTTTCCATTCATTTATTCCATTATTCCTTTGAGAGCGTGTTGTCAGCTTGGCATGACTACATGGCTAACGTCACAATAAAACCAAAAAATGTCTCTGACCAGCTATTAAATCTGACATTAACTGTACCATAAACACTTTAACTATTAAGCGATTGATGATGGCTGTTTCTACTAGTAGGCGGGACTTCCTTTGCAAGAGCGGCCATGTTAAACATTTAAACATTGATAATAATGAAACTGCTTCATCTGGTTAACTCTATAATCTTTAAAACAATGTATTGTGACTCTTCTCATGATTTTTTCTCTTCCAAACAGGCCGTGGCGGAACTGAGAAAGAACGGCATAGATATGAACTTTTCTTTCCTGAACTACGCGCAGTCGAGTCAGTGTCGAAACTGGTCTGACAGCTCAGTGAGTTACGCCGCTGGAGCTCTTGTCGTTCATTGAGGTTCATCTCTCCCAGGAGCTGCAGAGCCTCGTAGGAGACCCCACAATCCCGACCCGCCTCTCTGTCTGCCTTTGCCCCTCCTACCTTCCCAGCCTCCAATCACAGATCCTCTCCCGTCTGCTCTCACTCTACAGAACATAAGACGCTTGTCACAACTGAGATCCGCTTACGTAATCTGGGTCCAGATGTAAACGTTAGATTCGAACCTCCTCCCTTTGCCCCCCTGTACCCCGTTTTCCTCATGAGGCAACTGGGATGACGCTTTAGCTTGAGTGCAGTCACAGTCCTGGGTGTTGCAAGGTTGTTTTTTGGTTGTTTTTGTTTAGTTGGGGGTCTTAATGAGGTGTCAGTGAGCCCTTGGTGTCAAAGCAAAGATTCACTTAAAAGTTTAAAGTCAGTCAGTTAAAAAAAGAAAAAAACAACATTGCACTCTTTTTGCAAGTCTGCATATATAGTCAACATAAAAAGTGAAGTATCTTGCCTAAAGATTAAGAAAGTACAGAGAAAACAGAATTTAGTGACAGACGCTCTATGTCCTTGTACATCCTGAGAAATGTAGTAATATAACGACTGCATCATTTCTTCAAATGCTTACTGTTGTAGTTTTTAACAAAGGGCTACACAACACTCACTAACCCGCCACTGTACTGGATATACCAAAAACTCTTCTCTTTGTTTAGCTAGTTTAACTTAGAGTTTTTTTTCCTCCTATTTCTGTGTTTTGCTGTTTATTTTACTATGGTTTAACCTTTGATTTTGTTACGCTTTTATTTGATATATAATCTCAAACTGTGTGGTATTGTATTGAAGTGTAGATCCTGCTGATATCAGCCCTGCTTTGTAACACTTAGGGAATCATATTAAAGAAACTGTTATTCTTAAATCGCAGTAGTTAGCAGCCACATTTATTAGCTTGCCGCTAGTTAGAGACGCACACGGTTCCCCCCCACGGTTCAGGCGTGTTGTCCAGCTTCTACTTCCCCCAGCCTCCCAAAGAGCACAAACAACAAGATCTTCTCAGAACCCCAAGATGGAAATCAGAAGGACAACAGCAAAGCTCCTGTTTCATCTCCTGGAGGTCTGAAACGTCTCAGATCCTCAGAGCAAACAGATGAAAGCGTAGAAGACATTCAGATGTGCCTTGGGTCAGTGTTAAACGTTTCAGTTTTTTGGTCCTGTGTTTCACCCTTTTTTTCCCGCCTTCCATGAGTCTTCAGGAGTCTGACTGAGTCTTCAGTCGTTGGGTCAGTCTTCACATCACACAGCTGGGCAGTAGAATCAATAGCTTCACCGGTTCAGCACAACACCTGTTCTGATAATCTCATCCTGTACTGTTAGAAATGTTTCAAGTGATTATTTTTGTTAGTGCTGTTTATTATTATTATTATTCTAACTCACGTTGTTATTATTGCATAGAAAATAACAATATAGTTCTCATCGTAAACGTCAGATTAACTGAAACTCTCTTTAGCGAGTCATTTTTGAATCTCAGGTTACATTGAAACGTTACAGAATCTCACCAGATGTGACAAAAGGGTCATGACTGATGTTGCAAAGAAAAATAAAGTGTACTGATAAACGTTACTGTGATGTTGTGTTTCGTATCTGATCATACTTTTCTAATGTTTCTGTTTCAAAATCTTCAAAGTTAAAATTTCTTCAGGTTTGTTACAGTAAAACCAGTTTTATTTCTTTGTAGATGTTTGTTCTCAGCAAACTCATGAAGGCTAATTTTATGTTGTAAGAATGTTTCTGTAACTTTTCCAAAACATTTGAACAAACCCTAAATGTCATTGTGAACGTTCCAGTTTTTTAGGCGTTAAGTGACGCTTCTGATGTTTTATGGTTTTTGTGGCACGTTTATGAGCAGTTTATGAGAAACGCTGTTATTAATGCCAGAGCCGGTCAAGATTCATTTAAGATGCCGCATGAGTCAGTCTCGAGTCTCTTTCTGCCCTGTTTTCATTTGGAATCTATCATTCTGAAACAACATTTGTGTCACAATCGCTGTAGTTGCGTTTAAGAATAAACTAAATGTGCCGCTTTGATGTTACTGCAATTATTTTTACAAAATACATGGAAATGAATTAATTTGAGCTGGTCTTAGATATACAGCACAGTGTAGTGACAAAATAATGAAAAAACTAAAAAAAACAGGCACATAATGTCAAATTCTTTTCCCAAATTGCTTTCACAGACTTTAATATTAAAAACAGAACAGTTACAAACTTCCTTTCTCATCTAATCCTCTGCATTTATTTTCAATTGAAACCGCACATACAGGCTAGTTTACCTTTTAAGTAATATTTGCTAAATTCCTGCGGCACCAACGTTTTTGTCTTTGTTTATTCTCTTTTAAAAGATGTTGAATGCTTTAGTCATCAAACACCGTAAACAAACATTTCCAAGTTTCCCATAATTAAATGATGGTTCAAGTTTGAAAAACAAGCTCTAATAACAGGGAAACCTGTTCTGAACGTCAGTCAGGAAAATCTAACTAAAAATGTAGTTATAGATACTCAGCATGAAAGACTGAATGATGGTAATTACATGAAACACGATCACATCCAGAGAACTGGTTTCTCAGGAACTAACTTGCAGTTCAGTGTTGTTCAGCTGATTTTAATTTCAACTATTAGACAAATTCTAAAGCTTTAAATCTATTTTAGCATTTTCCATTCAAACTTTGTGTCCAGGCTATTTAAAATAAACCATTTAATATTGCACAAAATGTTGCATCATAAAAAATAATGAGCAACTCACTTAATTTTTAGATGTATTGTTAAAACTAATTGACTGGATTTACAGATGAACGCTGTGTTGTACGTGTTCTTTCATATATTGTGTTGGTTCGGATCTTATTTCAGTTCAGGATTAATTCAGAATCTCTCTGGGCGTTTCTTGAATTTCATTCTGTAACTTTCACACATTTCAGTTTTTTGCAGAGGGGAGAAGACAGTGATTCACATTTCACAATTCAGGTTGCATTGAACACGGCTGAGGTGGACGCAGATGTCAGCTGTACTGCTGGCCACAAGTTACTCCTCCAGAAATTACTTCAGTTTTTCTCGTCATCATCCATCATGTTTTCTGATGACACACACAGAAAATCAGGCAGCCGTTCAATATAAACTTGGGAGTAAAAAAGAAAATGTGTCAAGAAAAAAATTCAATTTTAGGTTGTAAGAACGTTTGAGGATATTTGAGATTTTGTTAAATGTTTTAAATGTTCTACTAACAACTAAAGAACAAGTTTTGATATATACAATACATAACATTAAATAAATGTTCTATTAATGTTTCTGTGGGAATGTTTTGATAAAAGTCTCAAAGCATTCTCAGAACGTTCCCTGTCAGATGGGGAAAATTAATCTATCAGTATTAATTGCTTAATGTTTCTGTTTATTTTATTGGAATAATGTGTCAGGAGATTTTAGAATCCGTCTGTAGTGCGGCTGTAAAAATAAAACTCATGTTAAGCGTTTCCCTGGAAACACAGCTTAAAATTGTTGCACGTCCTGTTGGTTTAAGTAACTTTAATTGAGTGACAGCTTCATATTTGTGCCATAAACACTTAAAGGTTATTGTTAATATGGCTAAACAGTGTGAGAAGAAACACTCAGACACACTTCCTGCTGTTTGACAGAGTTTCCTGCATTGTGTTCCCAGCGACTGCTGCTTTAATTACAGGACGCCTGTTGTGAACTTCAGAGCTCGACACGTGTTTTTGTGGAAGTTAACAGAATTTTTTAGGCACTTGTAACCTCAGGGGCGAACAATTTAAAATTGTTTTTCTGCAGAAATTGTCTGAACTTGATCAGCAAAGATCATGCCAAATTGTTTATGGAAATACATTTGGGTTAAATGGAAACTGTCTTTGGAAAAGTGTACATTTATATGGAATACTGTGGAAAGAATTTGCCCTGTCATGTGTTTATTTGTTGAAACAGGTTTATGAAATTTAAGCATTCCAGTAAACTGACAAACACTTCCCAATAACAAAAAACAGACAAAATCATTCATTCATTTGGTCTGAACTCAAACAGAGAGCATCAGGCATGTCGCAGGTAAACAACAGTCCTTCTTACTGGGCAAAATAAAATCTGCCAGAGTCTCACCCTCCTGTTATATGGAAACTGATGCTCAAGCGCAGCTCACCGCCAGTGAGACGCACATCTGATGTCAAAGCTCTCTGAATCTGTCAAATCTCTGTCAGAGAGGCAGTCTCATGTTTCAGCAGAGCAAGCTGCAGCACGGCTGCGACTCAGCTTGGAGTTTTTGGGGAGGAGCTGCAGTGATTCGATGTGCTTGCAGATCTCAGATCCAGCAATAAGCTCAAACTGGACGGATATCTGACCTCCATGCAGTGTCAGGAGCTTCTGGTGCAGGGCCTGAGTTTAGGGATGGTACTGGGTGGGTTTATGCACTTTGTTTGTCTCATGAAGTCTCACGCTGGCTACGGCCGTTACGTGGACGCTTCAGCCGGCTCGGTGATGGTGCCGGCGAGGCTGGCCTGGTTCTTCCAGGAGCTGCCTTCTCTGCTGGTGCCCCTGCTTTTGTTGCTGAGCACGGATGAGACTCGAAGCTACAAGAACAACCTGATGCTCTGGCTCTTCTGCCTGCATTACTTCCAGAGGTAAGCTGAGGAAGATCATTGGTGGATGGAGGAAAAGTTTAAACAGCATTTTGCGGTTACACTAAAAATGAGTAAGTGATGATCTCTATGTTCTGTAATGTGGACAGAAGAAACTGATGTCACAATTAACCTACTGGGTTATTTTAACTCATGCATGGAGAACAGCCTCCCAGCTTAGTTTATTTATAACCCATCGGTTTAATCTGTCCACATTTTACCCAGGATTGAAAAGAACCCAGGATTGTTGGAGGGTATGGAATTCATACAGAAAACCATCATTAATTCTTCATGCATGGAAACGCCCACTATAACATTTTGCCAAAGTACGTTCTTGCGGTTCTTTGCTACCCTTCACTTGTTTAGCTGGTATGCACTTGAACCCAAGGTATTATTTCACAAACCCTGGATGTATTATCTAGCTCACCCGGAACAAATGAGAGAAAAAAACTCTTAATCCAAACACAAAAGACAAAGTACCCGAAGGAATGTTCCACATTTCTGCTTCTGGAGACGTTTATGTTGAACGTAAGGGAAGACAGCAGAAAACTGAGGAGCAGAAATGACTTCATAACAGACAGATTTTGACAGGGTTAAAACCTACATAAAGTGAAACACGCTGACAGAAAAAGTTCAGGCAAACGAACACGAGTACGAGTACAGAGTACAATCACAATTAAACTACTGTACTGTGCTGTACTGTACTGTTCTGTACTCTACTATACTGTACTATACTGTACTTTACTATACTGTACTATACTGTACTCTACTGTACTGTACTGTGCTGTACTGTACTGTTCTGTACTCTACTGTACTCTACTGTACTGTGCTGTACTCTACTCTACTGTACTCTACTATACTGTACTTTACTATACTGTACTATACTGTACTCTACTATACTGTACTTTACTATACTGTACTATACTGTACTCTACTGTACTCTACTGTGTTGTGCTGTACTGTGCTGTACTGTACTCTACTATACTGTACTGTGTTGTGCTGTACTGTGCTGTACTCTACTGTACTCTACTGTGTTGTGCTGTGTTGTGCTGTACTGTACTCTACTGTACTCTACTGTGTTGTGCTGTACTGTGCTGTACTGTACTCTACTATACTGTACTGTGTTGTGCTGTACTGTGCTGTACTGTACTCTACTATACTGTACTGTGTTGTGCTGTACTGTACTGTACTGTACTCTACTGTACTATACTGTTCACAACAGACATGTTCATCTGAAGTGAAATAAAGCCAAACTGACAGTCATTTTCTAGGAAATTGTACCTGACAGCTTGAATTATACGGTTGTAAAACAGAGTTAGGAGGTTGTGTTGAACACTCATCTGTTTGGTTCTTGTCCATAACTGATGTTTGTTTGTTTTTAACCCATAAAAGCTGCAAATACTTTAGCTATAAATGTTATTCCTCATACATCACTACTGACATTAGCAGGTGAATGTTCTCAGATGAGATGATAATTTATATGTATGATTTCTGATGGCAGGAGCTGCATTTACTCTCTGTTGACTAAAGGACGGCCGTATCCGCTCAGCATCATGCTGTCAGGGATTCTGTTCTGTTCTGTTAATGGATTTCTGCAGGGACACTTTCTGCTGCATTGTGTGACGTATGAAGACACGTGGATTTCTGATGCTCGTCTCATAGCTGGTAAAACACCATTACTGAATGAATTCAGACCTGGGAATGTTTTTATTTAGTCATTTAGTTTATGTTAATGACTTACTGACCGCTACGTATAAAGTATAACTTTGTTCAATTCATTCTTTATATTTATATTTGCTAAAAAAATAATAATTGAATGGGAATAATGGAATAATTTTGAATGGAATATAACAGAATGGAACAATTAGAACAAAAATGAAAATGCTATAAAGTTATTTGATAAATATATATATTTTTTTCCAGGTTTGATTATATTTTTCGTGGGAATGGGAATTAATATTCACAGTGATCACATCCTGAGAAACCTGAGAAAACCTGGAGAAGTTTCTTACAAAATCCCCAGAGGTGTGAATGTCTTTAAAACTTGTTTCATTTATTATTTACCTCAGTCTGTGTGTTTCACAGGCAAAAAAAATAAACCCTGAGCTGACGTGTGTTTCACTGCAGCTAGTTTCACTGGATAAACCCTGAGCTGCTGTGTGTTTCACTGGATAAACCCTGATGTGTTTCACTGCAGGTGGTCTGTTTCAGTTTGTGTCTGGAGCGAATTACTTTGGGGAGATTGTGGAGTGGCTGGGCTACGCTGTGGCCACCTGTTCTTTACCCACATTTGCGTTTGCATTTTTCACTGTGTGCTTCATAGGACCGAGAGCCTATCACCATCACAGGTAAACACTTCACCAGAGCAGAACCTCCACGGCTAACAGAGAACATTCTCACAACATTAGCTAGCTGTTTAGATTAACTACATTTAAAAAGGTTTAAATAATGTTCTTATAACCGAGCAATAATGTTAATGTGATGTCTAAAAACTGGATGACCTTTAAGAATACAATTTTAAATGTTATCAAATGGGAATGTTATGGAAACGTTCTTACAACTTAAAATTGTTAGCTGGGTGAAACACACTGAAACTCTATGATCCTTTTCAGGTTCTACAAGGAGAAATTCAAAGATTTCCCCAGATCAAGAAGATGTCTCATTCCCTTCATCTTCTGAAGACCCTGGACAGATAAATGAAGTTCACCAGCGTTCTGACAGAAGCAGAGCATTAAATCTTTCAGTTCCTCCTGTGTTCACCTGAACTTTGGTTTGTTTTTATGATCTGATTTGGCACATTGTGTGTAAATTATTGGCACAAGTAGAACAAATTTATTTATGACATGATTGTCATATTTATGGTTGTAGAGGTTCTTGGTTTCCTTTCATAAACTGTAAATGTTAAAACTATTTTCCCAAAGTTTTCTGGTCCAGAGCAAAACATGGGAGTCCAAATGTTAGCATATTTTACATTTTTAGGTTGATTTTGTTGATTTTAAAGGCAAAGAAAAGCAATGGATATAATAATAAAACAATGTTTTTCTCAAAATGTTTTTATTGTCTCTGCAGGAAAACTCATTTCACAATGATTATAAACACGGGCTCTTATGTTAGGATTTAAACTCTACACTATAAATTCACCATTGAATTAATACTGATGTCTTCTGAATCTGAAACAGTTTTGTATTCTAACCTGGTTATTCTAACCAATCAGAATCAAGTATTTCAGAGCGCTGGAAAAAAACACAAATACAATAATAGATGGATAATAGATCACTGTAGAACAACTAGCAGGATTTACAGCATCAGAACTGAGGCAGGTGTTCAGAACACACTGAGATGTGTGTCACACACTGTTTCCACTCAGTTATCAGACAGTTACCAGAGAAACAACTGAAAATACATCAGTACATAACTTTATTCAGTCATATTTGTTTTAAATATTTCCATATTTAAATATGTAAATGTTAACTATCATTTAAATAAAAACAAGTACAATTTTAATTTATTATACAAGTACTTTTTCTGATATCTTCATTAAAATTCAATTTACATCCCTGATGATGTATTTTACATCTAGAACAAGGTTAGCTATCTCCACCGCCACATTCAGAGCATTCAGCTTAGCAGGAAATGAATCTAATACGTTAGGCTGATTGTCTGTAATCTCCAGAGCAACAGGAGAGAACGTGGGGTACGCTGCGTTCAGAGGGGTCTTCTGCAGGCTGGATCTGTCCTCCAGTCCGCCACAGCTGCAGGTCTGTCCAGAACTGCTGTGAGAGTCCACATCTGGAACCCAGCGGTGAGCATGTGTCAGGTCAACCAGACAGTCCTGTCCATCATGTTCTAGAGAAAGAACCACGGCACGCAGAGAACCACAGAACGCCTCCAGCGCCAGGAGAAACTCGGCCTGAGAGACGTCAAGAACCGCAGCGGATTCTGCAGCTCTGGACTGGTTCTGTGGATCAAACCAATACAAGTTAAAAATGACCTTTGGGATACAAATGCACAGGAATCATATAATGAGCAAATGATCAGTGTTCACAACATTCTCTTTATCTTACGCTAAAGTTCTGGACTGCATCAATGTTTTCATAAAATGATGGTGGGTGATGCATTACAAGTACAGTACTAGTACAGTACAAGTACAGTAGTGTAAGTACAGTAGAGTGGACCACCGTATGTGTGAGGTGGGTGGCCAGCAGGGTCTCGGTACAGCCCCCCCCGAGCAGGGCGTAAGGTTCCCTCAGCGCCAGTCGTAAAACATGCTCCGCTCTTTGGCATGTGATCTGTCCAACAAATGCACAAATGTTCATGATATGAGAGAGCAGCGGAGGGAATAAATGCAATAAGTTTTAATGAATGAGAGTCCAATAAATCTAGACACAAAGTAATTTAAAAGTGTGACGCTGGAACACAGAAACATCAGACTGAGAGAAATAAAGTTTAAATGGGGAGAAGGATAACTCAGCACGCAACACAACCCAAAAGACATTAAGTTTCTAAAACGCTGTGTAATGAGACAGTTTTGTGATTCTTTCGTGAGAATGTTAAGACACATGTTTTAAAACATTATGTCCAGTCTAAACTTCAGGAGAAAAACAGTGTCTGAGTTTATAAGTTTGATTCATTTATGTGAACCCAATCTTTCTAACTATATTAATTAAAAACTTGATTAAATACATGTATGAAGTGTATAAAATTACTCTGTAATAATAATTAAGTGTATATAAGGCCCTAGTTGGACAAATAAATGTATATTTAAAAATCTGTGGAAAAATATGTGGCACAACGTTTAAAAATGATTGCCTAGCCTGATTAAAACTAAACTAAAAACTAAAATGATCAAATAAGTGTGACATTATTCTGTTAATTTTACTACTATAACCATCTTAACTAACCTTAACCAACCTTAACTAACCTTAAGCTCTTCCAGCACAGTTTCATTTCTGTGGCACAGAACCAAAGTGCTGAAGGCAACATCTCTGTGAGGCAGGAGCTGGAGAAGATCTCTGGATCCACATGACTGGAGACTCAGGCCTCCAACCAGCCCGTGAGCTTCAGCAGGAACCGCAGAACACAGAGACACAACGGCCTGAGCACCTGCAACGTTATACAAGAGTCTAAAGTGTCATGTCTGCATACATCCATGACAGAATCATTATATACCATAATCCTTAAATATATACATACATCATTTACCTGTTATCTCTGCAAACGGCTCCATCAGACCAAGCCCAAGCCTCTCTATCACAATCACTCCATGATCCCTCAAGTACTGCTGAAGAACCGGGTGTATCACTTTCTGACACGCAAATAAAGCCACTTCATCCTGGACAACACGTTCTCCAAGCTTCAGAAGCTGCTGAAGGACTTCAGACTCTAGGTCCACACCATCATGGATCTCTAAAGCCACGTCACCAAACTCTGAGATGTCACCTGCCAGAGATGTGCTGAAGAGCATCACCTTACGTGGACAAGATCCAAGTGCTTGAAGGTCTGACGGCTGGAGCATCTCTGGAACCTCCACCAGCAGTCCTGGGAAAACTGCGGAATGGCTCACGGATTGACTCTCAATAGCAAGAGTCACTGTCCTCCCAAAACACGTCGCCCCAGCGGAGTTGCACGGGATGGAGAACAGAAAGGCCTGTGTGACCAGTTTACTGACATGTTGTGTTTCTTTGCTATCCAACACGCAGGCTGGTTTGCTGGCGATCATACTGCGCGCCAGACGAACCAGTGAAGCGCAGCTGCTGAAGTCCATGCGGACCTTACAAACGCAGCCGTCACCTTTGAGATACTGGTTGCATTCGTCCACAAGGTGCTTGAACACCCTGGCTGCTGCTGCAGGTCTGAGACCCAGTTTCTGGGTGTTTTCAATAAGTCTGAGGCTGAAGATGCCCACGAACAGCCCGCAGTCGCCGTACCGGGTGGTGTGATGTTGAGCAGCGGTCGAGATGAGCTTGAGAAGAGGGTCGGACACGTCCACACGTCTCAGCAACGCGGAGGAGGTTGAAGTGATCAACACGTGGCCCCCGACGTTGTTGTGTATTTGTTTTAACCTGCCGGTCGGTCCGTAGGCAGAACTAAGTATGTCTCTAAATAAAGCAATTTTTTGACAGATCACACTGTTGCCAAGCGGGTCATCTGTGCACACAGACGGTTTCTTCTTACAAACGCGAGACATGATGAAGTTCATACGCGATAATTTGACATGAACGTTTTTTTATTGACGTCTGACAGCAGCTGTTTTTAATAAAATAACTTAAGCAAATGTGCATAAAACATATTCTGCGCAAAATACATACGCTGCAAAGCAACGTTTTGTTCATATAAGTTCAGCTTTAAGTCGGATGTTGACTTACTACACATGGTCTCTTTAAGTGACCCGTACAACGCCAGATGCATTTATTATGTTAAAAACATAAAGCAGTAGTTAGATTTTAAATAGATAGAAACAAACCGGTGAGAACAAAATTATGAGTTTGTATTTACGTTATTACATTATACTTAAATCGAGATTTAATTTACGCAAAGATTACGTTCAGGTAAAAAAGACGGGCTCCTACTTCCGCCTGCGTCTCTATAGCAACAATAATCGCTGGGGTCCTTCTGTGACAGGGGAAGTTTCAAACCAGTGGCGGGAGGAATAATATGTAATATTTCTTTTATTGTTTTTAATTTAAATTAAGTTAATTTATCGGCTCGTTTTTAATGAACTATCTGAGCCGCTCATGCAGCTCTTCTGTCTTTAAATATTCATTTCTGCACAACTGCAGCGCTTCTT
>JBAJNP010003041.1:0-42703 GCA_036877545.1 Yasuhikotakia modesta | reverse complement strand
ACACATTCATGTTTTAGTTTCACAATGATCATTTGAGAAGTAAATTTGGAAAGTATTGTTTAAAAATGAATTACTATTTAAGGTAAATACTGTAAAAATAGGCTCTTGATAAACCAAATACATAAACAGTTACGCTAACCTTGTTGGAACAAACTAAAAACAAAAACTCGCTCAAACACACAGCCAGAAAAAAAAACAATGTTTTTTAAGTTTATGTTTATTTCTGACGCAAAATGTTACGTTTTACGTCATTAACTAAAAGTCCAGCGTAAAAGCTGATTGGACCAGATTCTGTACGTGGCTCCGTATCTCCGCAAGATGGCGTCCGAGCCGTCATCGCTGCCTCATCAATGATATAAACAACGAGAGGCGGAGCGATCTGACAACTGTCAAAGTCTTCCTGATAACGAGACGCTCTTCCGTCCTCAAGCATCTCCTCTCGGCCGCACCGAGTCCGTTATCGACCCGATAATTCAAGTAATCCGGTCCACCGGTTCCCGTTTATCCGGTGTTCGAGCGTCGCTGCGCCGCTGCGGACGATCGCTGATACTCAACAGCTTGAATGTGTTTCTGGGCGAAAAGGTGAGACGACGCGAAACCTCGTTAGTTACACGATGTTATAAAACATCCGGATTTAAGTCATCATTGCGTTCATGCAGAGAAAGCGTTTGCTTAGCTAACGGGTAACGTTGTGCAAAAGTTATTTCAAAGTTATCATAACAACGTTGCGCTTAAGTTGTTAGCGGAACGTTATGTAAACGTA
Source organism: Yasuhikotakia modesta (assembly GCA_036877545.1). Lineage (NCBI taxonomy): Eukaryota > Metazoa > Chordata > Actinopteri > Cypriniformes > Botiidae > Yasuhikotakia > Yasuhikotakia modesta. The sequence goes on along the minus strand of JBAJNP010003041.1, from coordinate 41,940 downwards.
ACAGAATAAAGAGAATGAATGTCTCTTCTAACTAAGCAACGGCGTTAATTCAGCGTCTATAAAACTGCACGTTCCTAAAACTTAATAACATTTTAAACGTTTCTGTTACTTGGTGAAAACGTTTGGGAAACGTTCTTGCAACGTACAGTGGCCAGCGTGCCTTGGCGTTTAATATGTATAGAGATGATATATAGAGATTATTTATTATTAACTGCAGAACTGCGGTGAGTTAGTTAGCAAGTTATGATGCGTTGAAACGCATGAAACGCAACGTGGATGTTGTTCAAAGAAGAGCCTCGTTGTTGCGTGAAACGCGCGTCTTTGCGGTTAAAAACTTGCCCAGAAATGTCAAGTTTCGAGATGTGACGGATTTTGCCCCCTGCTGTAAACCTCACATCGTTACTGAATCGTCTTTGCTGAATAAGTATCTGTGTCGTCTTGGTTTCATGTCTTATTTTAAACGATATTCTCTGTCTGTGACAGGTAACCAAAAAGTTATGCATCCACTGTGCAATGAATTATTGCACTGGCTAAACGTGTCGTTCAATGTTGTGAAAGCTTAAAAATGAAGGAAGAAACCTTTCAACGCCTTTATTTTTAAGAGTGTGGCTTTAAAAAAAACCCCAGTAGTGCACAAGTCATTTTAGAAAGTGCAGTACATATATGAGTATGTTTTTTCTCATCATTATAATAATATATAGACTGTCTTGCAGGGTTTTAGCAGATATATTTATCAGTTTCGCTGTTTTCCTCCAATAGCGATAAATGGCATTTTTGTAGGTGCGCAGGCTGAATGTTTAAAGCTGCTTGAGAGAATTAGCTTTAGGATTAAAGGATTTGTACAGAAGTAAAGAATGAAGTTGTGTTGTTCTGCTGTTATAGTGTTTAAACAAAAGGGCAATAGGAGGCCAGTATTAAGTGTTTACACAATCTACACCTGCATTCAACAACAGATTTGTGTTTAAAAAACATAACCAAGCATTAACAGCAACACGGTGTGTAAAAACATTCATAAAACTTTAAAAATAACATTTTATGTTACTTAAAAGGAAATGGCTCTACAGTCTAAAACTGTTAGTAACGTAACTGGAACAATATTAATAAACTATCATTTATGCACAGTGTTTTGTTGGAGACGCTACGTCCCGCTTTGCTAAACTCTGATTGTTTGTGTTCTAGCAGAGATGTCAAGAAGAAGTTCTAGATTAGTGTCCAAAGGTTCATCGGTACCGGATGATGATGCGGCCAGTACCAGTTCCACAGGTTCCACCAGCCACATCTCCTACAAAGAGAGTCCCATCAGGTGTGTGTGTGCTGGATCTCAGTATATATTTACTTAATGTGTTTAGAGAACCGACTCCTCTCACATGTTCTCCTGCAGGATCTTCAAGAAGAGAACAAGTCGCAAAAGTGCCGGCAGCGTGTCTCGCAGTTCAAGTCGCACCAGCAGCGTGAGTCAGATTGTGGGCGGGCGCTTTGTGGATCTCACGGCCAATCAAAGCGAGAGCGGTTAGTATAAACGATCAGGTCTGTGTGAAACCTGATTGGTTTAATGTGTGTTGTGCACCAACTGTGGTGGAAAACCAATATTTAAAGTTACAATTGGTGGTCAATGGAGCCAAGCTTCCATTGGACATCGCTTGTTGGCCACACCCACACCTGGTTTATTTGCTGCATGAGTTAAAGTTTTAAATTCTTTTTCTTCAGCGTTTTCAGGAAAGACATTTGCTGTTCAGGATTTCTCCTCTGGATATTCCTCAGCCGAGGAACGTGATGCCAGAGTCTTAAACTCCAGCTCCGGTACGTTTCATAACCAGTTTATATAATAAAACACTAACTGGTTGTCGGGTTGAGAAGACAGAATTAGAACTTTTCCTTAACTTTTTCCTCCAGGTTCTGCGCAGTCTGTGGGCGAATCAGAGTTTAGCGTGTGGGATGTGTTTCGATCTCCAGGTACAAACCCTCAGATCTTCACTGATGGTGTGAACTGAGCTGTCAGATGAATGATGTCACATGACTGTGTGTTGTAGCTCAAGCTCTGGTGATGTTCTACTGGTGGCTGGGAAGCACGTGGTACAGCTTCACCTCCCGTGTGTCCATGATCAATGTGTTTCTGCTGAGCAGGTACAGCTGTGTGTGTGTGTGTGTGTGTGTGCACATTTCCAAATTGTTAGTAAAACATTATAAAATACAGAAGTAATACGTTTTAGTAACATTCTTGCAACCAAGCCATAACATTTAAATAAAATCTAGAACGTTTTGAACGTTCTTAAAACATTTCAAATAAAATGTTTATACAAGCTAAATTCACGTACAAACTGGTTAGCTGAAAGCTAGTGTTTATGTAGTTATAACAGCTAGTTTTGATTATAATCCAGTCGCCAGAATCACAGTTCTTCTCTTGTTCTTTTTAGATGCACTTCAGAAATAAGAAAAGCTGCTCTAATCTTCCTCCTCCTCGTCTTCCTCATATTTGGTGAGACTGAAACTCCTCTGAAATAGTGAACCTTCTGTAGCTACATAGAAGTTTCTATTAAAAACATTGTTTGGTTGTAGGATTGTGGTACTGGTTTCCGTTTGCCTCCTTTCGTCCTCGTGAGGTTGTACCGAGGACACCACCTGTTAAACACTCAGAGCGGCCCCTTCATGTAAGTACAGTTCCTCTATATACCACTTTTTTTTTAAAGGGATACACATTAAATTCAATAAATTAAATTACATTTCATTAATGTATCTTTATGATCTGTAGGACAAATCCCAGCATCACGACCTGTTGAACCTAAAGGATGAGATCAGCAATTTATATGAGAGAGAGACCAGCCTGATGGTGTGTCAGTTCAGATACAATCACACAATCATCCATGCACTGTATCTGTGTGTAAGAGTGAGTGTGATATCATTACATCTTTCTTTCCTGTCAGAGAGACATCGAACTCCTTAAACTGGAAAGTGACAGACAGAAGGTCAGATCTGAGGTGAGAAAGTTAAACTTTTTGATAAACAAACTGTCTTATTGTTTGTTCTGTCTGTAGTAAAATGTTGCCTCACTTCCTTTAAGGCACTGATGTTTCTTCTGCCATAGCAACAAAAACGATACAGGAAATGATGTCATTTACCTAATTACAGTTTGTGCATTTCTGTGCTTGTCTCCTAGATGCTGCAAACCGACGTGAGGTTTATAAAGGAGCGGATAAAAAAGCGAGTGTTTTCATTTCCTGTTTGCATTCTTTGAATGATGCATATTTGCATGTGTGCAGTATTTAAAGTTAATTCTGCCCCCTAGTGTTGAGACTGAGAACGTGCAGCACATTTCTGACCTGAAGTCCAGTCTCACTAACCTTCAGTCAGCCTCAGACCTCCTCAACAAAAGAGTTGATGCACAAGACGCTCTTGCCACCAACGTAAGGAGACACACATTCTGGTGTTAAATGCTAATGAATGATAACAGGACAAACTCAATAATCAAATCATGATGTCACTTCCTGTCTAGCTGAAAGCAGAGCTTTCTGAGTGGCTTGTAAGACACTTAAAGGATCCAAGCTTGCTGGACTCATCCATAGTCATTCGCCCTGAGCTGCAGAGGGCGCTAGCGGACCTGGAGAAACAGATATTAGACAAATTAAGTGATGAGAAGAAGGGGAGGAGAGATGTGTGGAGGACTGTAGGAGAGACACTTCAGCAGGAAGGAGCTGGAGCTGTTACTGTACAGGTCTGGTTATTTTTTACTAAATAAAATCAAGCATTATAGATATTACAATAATACATTGAGTTCATCTACCTTTTAAAACCTGTAACTTCTCCACAGTTTAATGGTGGAGGTTTTAATTGTCATTTATGTGTAACAGGATGTGACAGAAATTGTCAATAGAGCCATTAGTCTGTACAGGGCGGATGGAATCGGAATAGCTGACTATGCATTGGAATCTTCTGGTAATTATTTTCTATAAAAAATAACTTCATGTTGTTTTTTAAAAGGATATAATATTTATATTTACCTTTTAATTTGCCTTGTGCATATCCCAGTTCTTCTTACTTTCTGAGTTATTAATTTTGATTATTCAATTACTGTTATATATGATGAATGAACTTATTGATGTGTGTGTGTGTGTGTGTGTGTGTGTGTGTGTGGCAGGTGCCAGTGTAGTAAACACTCGTTGCTCAGAGACATATAAGACAAGGTCTGCATGTCTGAGTTTATTTGGCGTACCCCTCTGGTATCAGTCTGAGAGTCCTCGCACGGTCATACAGGTGACTCTCATAATTTAAACATTATGGAAATTGTTAGCTGGGTATGTGTTTGTAAACCTACGTGTTTGTGTTGCAGCCGGAGCTGCATCCCGGGAAGTGTTGGGCGTTCCAAGGATCACAGGGTTTCCTGGTGATCTCACTGTCCTACCCCGTAAAAATCACCCACGTCTCACTGGAACACCTTCCCAAAGAGCTGTCGCCGACCGGACGCATTGACAGCGCTCCAAAGGATTTCGCCGTTTATGTGAGTCGACACTATTTCTCCCTTTTTACACCTGTTACAAACGTCTAACTGGAGTTTTCCGTGCCTTTAGGGAATGTCTAATGAGAGCGAGGATGGAAAACTGCTGGCGACATTCACATACGATCAGGACAAAGAGCCCATCCAAACCTTCAAACTTCCTGTGAGTCAGTCACACACAGGAAGTCAGAATACAAAAGCACATGAGCCAGGTTTCCATAGCAATACATGTAAAATTCCTCTCTTCCCTCTGCTTCCTGTAGGAACCATCAGACATCTACAGCATGGTGGAGCTGAGAATATTAAGCAACTGGGGTCACCTTGAATACACGTGTGTGTATCGCTTCAGAGTTCATGGAGAGCCTATGTTCGACTGAGAACCAGAGAAAATCGGCCCGGTTGACTCTATGCAAATACACAAATACAAAGTGCACTGGATTCCAATGAATGAATCAAACAGACAGCTTTCTAATGTACTAAAACCAAAAAACGCTCACAAACGTGTCCATCCGCAAACAAGTTTATGCTCTGTACCAGCGTTTCAGTTAAGTGCATTCCTCATAGATGTTTTTTATTTTTAAACAAATGCAGATATATTTTTATTTTAATGTCCACATCTTTAATTTCTGAAAATGACCCATAAATATGTGTTTGACTGCAAACAGTGTAAATTTCTACCACAAAGGCAGAAAAGAGCTTGCAGTTGTTTACTGCAGTTGTTTAAGTTGTTTACTTTTTTGACTATAGCGTTTTTTAAGCTTTATTTTGTTGGTGTTTTTTGCTTGTTTACGTTAGTTTATCTTTGTAATGACGGTTGGTTCTGTATAGTGTAACACACATTATCATTGAACCTCACACTTTGTTAAATTAACACGCTTACCAGAGCTTGTTGTTTAGACGCTGTTCTACAGACAGTATTTCTGATTGCACTCTGATGAAGGTAGTTTTGACACCTTGTTATTTTGTGCCGTACAGACAGTTGGGGTACTAGACCTGTCAGGTGGTCTTTATCCTCCGCAGGGCGGGGGAGAGTCGAGTCAAACTCAGGGTTTGTGTTTTTAAACCGAAGTGCTCTGTAACGTCGCAGATTAAATAATAACATAGAATATATAATAACATAGAGCTTGTCTACTTTGTATATATGTGCTTGATGATAAAACGGTTGTTTTGCAGTGCATACGTTTTAATTGAAGGTATAAATATTTATGTGCATTTATTTTGGCATAAGTTTACACTCATTTCGCATTCTGACGTTTGGCAAAGTTTACATGAAGGCTTCTGTTTAAATGTTTTGTAAGAAAATGGCAATTTAAAATAAATCTAAGATGAAAGTTAATATAGCGTAAAGGTAAATATTGATGCATACGTTTAAATGTTACACATTTAGGAATGCTAAACATCAGTTTGCTTGTGTAACTGTGCTGTTTTTTTATAAATGTATCAACTGCTTTTTAGAAAGACTTTGTATCTGAAAACTTGAAATAAATTTCAGTCTCTTATAATGCAACAAAATGGAGTCAGTTGTGTTTGTGATAATGTAATGATTAGTAGTTTTGATTCTTGATGTACAGCTAATGTTTCAGATATTTCTAACACATCAGATTTTCCACATGTGAACAGATTAACTCATCACAGCTTATGTTTTGGGAGACAGGAATGTGGGTGGTTAATTTGTTATATAATAGTATTATATAAGTGCTGGAAATCAGACACTTTTATTTTCTCATTGCTAATTATTAAAGGGGAAACCCAGCCCAAAGTATTTCTCCCATCAGTTACTCTCATGTCATTCCAAAAATCTATGTGAATTCAATTTTTGTGGAACAAAGATATTTTGAAAAATGTCTCAGTGGTTTTGTGTTCATACAGTTAAAGTCAATGGGTGTTTGGTTACCAACATACTGTAAAATCTCTCTGTGTTCGTCAGAAGCCAAAAACTCCTACAGGTTTGAAATAACATGTAGGTGAACAAACGCTGAAATACTATTCCTTACTATTCCTTTAAGACAGCAGTTAAAATGGTTTCACTGATCTGTTACTGACTACAGAATCATGTTATTATTAACATTATTATTCACACAGATGATCAAAACTCGCACACAAGCGTGACTGAATAACCACACAAACACGGTGATGTTTTTGGTACAATTTTATTTCCATTAACAGAAGTAAAACTGAAAGCAAAACAACTAAATAAATTAGGTACTCTAATAAATACAGTATGGTAAACAAAAAGACAGCAAGGTGTTTATATTGTCTTACAGTAATAACTACCATAATAGTGCATCAAAGAAAAGTAGGAAGTATATTTATTCTATGTTATAAAAAAACAGGAAAATGTACTACAAAACTATGTCCGTATGCATCAAATTCACCAGATCTATTTTACATTCAATATTCACTATATACAGTTATAGCTGTCAAACATTCTAGACTAAGTGTGTGTGTCTGTGTTTCTTTGAGTGTTTACAGCAACACACACAAGTGATTTTAGCAAGTATTTGAAAAGATATACTCATACACTCACTTGACCATGCACATAATCCACATAAAGTTATTTTGCATGGGCTTGTGTCTCTATAATGTGTACAAACTTTACAAACAAACACACAGAAACGTGGAATGCTGCAGGGAAAGTATTTACTTAGAATGGGGTAAAATGAGGAACTGGATTTGAAGCTGGGTAAAAACACATGCACGCAAAACTCATTCATTTGCGCCGATTTGATATACCTCATAAAAATATTACATATGGGTGATTTAAAAAGGTTAAACATTTATGTCATAACAAACAAACCGATAAAACAAGAGAAATTCTGCATCGTTTTAAAACAGGAAGAGTTAAAAATATTTTTTAATCATTCGCTCACAGATTTCAAACCTAATCTGCATGAAGCTGATATGCATAAAATTCTAAAAGCATTTGGTATCGCATTGAAAACAGAATGTAGAAAATTTACAAGATACAGACTAACTGACAGCGAGTTTAACAGCAGATTGAGTTAAAACATACATATATAGTAAAAAACTATTAATGGTCTTCTTAACAGCTCTTCTACAGCAAACAGCATCAGAGGAGGACTGTACTGTACAGTACAGTACAGTACCACGCCACGGGAGTCAGTGCATTTTGGTCGCTCTGCTTTAAAAGTGTTTCTAACTGGACAAATGTTCAGTGAGTCTCTCAGTCAAATGTTCTTGTCTGGTTCTGTCACTGAGAAGACGAAAATTAATCAAACTCATGGCTAACGTCTATGTAACGTTTATGTGCTGTTTTATGGATCTGACTGACATTCAACTGAAGTACAGTTGATGCTAATACTTTTTTATTGTGGACAGATGGAAAACAAACTATAAACTGAAAGTATCAATCCATCGTCCATTATAAAGTGACTGATCTTTAGTTAAACAACAACTAGGTTTACCTTTAACTAGTTTACCCAACTTTTGTGTCATAACTATGAGCTTTCACCATCCATCCATTGCACACTCCATAACATGAGGGCGAAAAATGTCCATTTTCTTTAACTGTTTCTTTAAAGTGTATCTGTGACGTTAATCTAAGTAACATGATAAAACTACAAACTAGAAATGTTCAGAGAATTATAGATGAATTTGTTTAAAAAATATAAATACATTTAAAAGAGGTGATCTCAAAAACATGAACAGACGATTCATGGGGCAATTCCCCATGTGGTGACATTATAGATACATATTCTCACGCACCGGTAACCAAACCTCACCTGGTTTATCTAATGTTACCAAGGTAACAGCACTTGTGTGATAACTGACTACAGTGCAGGTACAGTAATCTGGAATACAGTATTGAACTGTCACACACAGCAAGCCACTTAACATCAGTCTTGGGAGATACTGTTGATTACTGGGGTCAAAAGATGCTGGTTCGAGAAAAAATCTCCTACAGCACAGAAAAAACTGCAAGGAAATGTTTTTAAAAATCTAGTAAAAAGAGGAAGAGATTTGTAACACAAATGTGACGTGACGACCATGTTTCTAGTAAAAGGAATAACTCTAAAACCATGAATTTTGAACCCGTCTTGTGGCGTTCAGCGGTGCGTCACAGGGCAACTGCGGGGTAACAAAGAGGTGAGTACAGCCGGGGAGGGTGAAAAAGTGTGATTGACAGACCAGAGTCCCCTCTTCCTCAGTAGTTGCGTGCAGAAGTGATAAACAGATGAGAGAGCTGGGGGTCATGGGCGTGGCTTAAAGCTGTGAGTCCGCCCCCAGGCTGTTGAGCTCTTCAGGCGAGTGTTTCTCCGCTCCTGATGCTGCCTGGCGGAAGCCGGCGGAGATGTCATCGAACGTCCGGCCCCTGGTCTCGGGAACTTTGAAGTAGGTGAAGATGAAGAAGCAAAGCAACAGCACGGTGAAGATGACAAACACATACGGGCCACACAACTCCTGTTAAGGCACAAATAAAGTTGCAATTGAGACTCAAGAGACCTTGGAATCTTTGGTGAAATTGTAAACAGGAACTCTTAGGTCTCTCACCTCTACATACTGGAAGCACATGCCCACAATGAAGTTTGCGGTCCAGTTGGAGAACCCAGCAACAGCAAAGGCAGAAGGTCTCGGACCTTGACTGAACAATTCGGCCACAATGAACCACGGGATGGGACCAGGTCCGATCTCAAAGAACGCCACAAATGCAAAGATGGCTACAATGCTCATGTAGGACATCCACTTCAGCTGGTCCTGAGAGACAGATTTAGGCCCAACACATCAGATCTACTGTATGGATTTCTCTGTTGTGAAGTTCAGGTTATGTTCTGTAGGTGGGCATACCAGCAAAGCGAGAGCGATGGTCATCAGTATAGCAGATCCAGCCATTCCCAGCAGCCCCAGTAGATGCAGAGATCTTCGGCCGGCTCGCTCCACCACAAACAGCTACAAATAACAAAACATCATTACAATGACAAACTTGCAGAAATGTGCTGGGCTATGTGGAGATTATATTTATGCTCATATGTACAGTTGTGTCACTCACCGAGACCACAGTAAACGCTGTGTTGACGACTCCAGCACCAATGGTGGCGTAAACGGGCTGCTCCACTCCTGCCTTCTCAAAGATCTTTGTAGAGTAGTAAAACACCTACAACATGAACAGAAAACAAATGTCTGACTCTGAGGGGAAAGTTTGGAGCTCAGAATAACATCTCCGGTGTCCGTCTTTGATCTATCTGCCCATGAGCGCATTTTGAGATATTCTCACACGTTAGACTGATAAGGTCTTTTGCTCAGGACAAACATCTCAGATACAAACGTCTCCACCTGCCTGCCTCTACCTGTGTGTCTCCTGAGATCTCAGTGGTGATTGTTGAGTACTCACAGCGTTGATTCCCGACAGCTGCTGGGACAGCTGCAGCATGATGGCGATGACGATGGGCTGCCGGTACAGCGGAGAGCGGAAAAGTTCTGGAATGGTAACTTTCTTCTCCCTCATCATCTGTCTGCTCTCCTCCTTCATCTCCTGCATGTCTGCACTCACGTCGGTCGTCCCCCGCAGCTTTTTAAGCACTGAACACACAAAACCATAGTTTAAAGGACGTTTCAAGAGACGATAGCTGTGTTATGAGATGATGAGGAATGCAAGGAGAAGCTTTAGGGTGGTGTGTCTGTGCTCACCTGTTTTGGCTTTATTTTCCTCGTTGCGGTTGATGAGCAGGAAGCGAGGGCTCTCGGGGCAGAGGGGCAGTAAGCAACACTGAACCAGGGCAGGGATAAAGGTGAAGCCCAGGAGAAACGGCCACATGGTGGCGTTACCCATGATAATATCCATACCGAAGATCTACAGCACACACAACAAAACAAACACAAGCTAAATAAAATGACTGTGAGTCATGTGACTAAATATCAAAGCAGCCTTTGCCACTCAGTCCCTAAAAGACAAACAGACATCTTTACGTTTGAGAGTTTATTAGGATGTACCTGAGCCATGAGGATGCCAATGACAATGCCCAGCTGATGAAGGGTGCCCAGCGCCCCTCTGAGGGCTGTGGGTGACACCTCACCCACATACATGGGCACAAAACCAGTGGACAGACCTGAGTACAGACCCACCACGAACCGTCCAATGATGAGCATCTCGTAAGAGGAAGCCATCTTGGAAAAGCCCATCAGAGCCGCAGCGATGAACGCCAGGACGTTAGCCATGAGCATCGAGTTTCTCCTGAAATAAGACAGTTACAGAAATATATATGGAACTGATTACATATAGGAATCTATAGGAATATTTATATTTTCTATATTTGTGTATAGGGTGTCTGTATTACCTTCCAAAGCGGTTCACAAACAGCCCGACTGAGAAGGACCCAACGATGCCGCCAACAGAGAAGATGGCCACGGACAGGGACCACAGGGTGGTCACGGTGGTCTTAGGGATGTCTTCCTGATATCGATCGTACCAGGTTTCATTGTAGAACGCCTCAATGGTCTGAAACACAAACACTCATTTGTCAATACGGAAATTCCTCAATGGGATGAACTGCAATATTCAACAGTCTCAAAACATGGTATTTATAGCAGTTACAGTGATGATATGTACAAATACTGGCAGTGTGTTGGTTTGAAATGTATTCGTTGTACAAAACAAAATGTGAGTTGTGCATATGTGTAAATCTCTGGCACAGCACCAAACATTTACACATTTATTGGCCACCAAGAAGAAAATCATTTGAACTGTTGCTTTCAGGCTGTAATGAGCAGATCTGTCCAGCAGGTGTCTTACTGATTCATTCAGCATCACCTTCAATAATGAAACATGAGAAACTTGAGAGTCCAGTTTCTGCAGCACCTCTACAGCACTACGTGACAAGCTTGTGTTTATAAACACAGATTGTCCTTTACCCGAATAAAGTGTACACTGTAAGAGGAATGTACTCTCTATCTCTCTCTCTATCTCTCTCTCTATGTCTCTCTCTCTCCATCATATCTGTCATCTGATCAGCTGCTACAAATATTCTGTATGTAGGATAGGTGTCACAATAAAGGTCGCCTAGCTGAGTCTCTGTGATCATATCCTGTCTGTCTGTCTCTCTCTCTCTCTCTCTCTCTCTCTCTCTCTCTCTCTCTCTCTCAGCTGTCTGACACCTCTGGTATGCAGAAAGCTCTTCACTAAACCAGCATCACCTAAATATTATGCATTGCTGGAGTCATGTGTCTGTAGACTTAAATCACTTACACAACTTTGGTTGTGTAACCTCAACTTTTAAATGTACGCTTGCTTTTCACTGCTACTGTTTGTCACAAGCTTGTTGTTGTTATGTAATTTTCTTCAATGGCAGTGATAAAGCACTAAATAAAAACTCAAAGACACTAGCGTTTAGCTGACAGCTCCTTACGATGCGGTAATAATATCGTATGAATTATTTATAGAGGGCCTGCGTCAAACACACCCTCATATCTGCTTCATCACGCCGTTCCCTCGCGTGATAAAAGTATCGCTACAACCTCAGTACTGAGGCCTCGTGCCTGTAACCCAATCACAGATACACAACCGTAACTCACTGCTGCATGTGACGTGTTTAAAGCTGAAATTCCTAACTTTTTAAAAATAAAATAAACAATAAGTTATTGAGCAAGTAACAGATGTGTTCAAAATTGTAAATAGAAAGAATGTCCGGCTAGCTTGTTTTTACAGCAGTTGTTCAGAACTCACCCACTTTAAGAAAAATTCTGCAAGCAACTTGCAATTTAAGTTTCGAACACAGATTAGACAGATGCAAAAGTTAGCTTAGCGTAGCTTTAATATAAATTCATGTGTTTCACCAAAAAAGGTTTGTTTAGCCAGGTTTGTATTGACAAGGAAGGAGTAAGACTAGTTTAAGTTGGAGTGTAAAATCTGTACACTTCATTCAGTGTCTAAAGCCAGAGAACTGCTTTTCACAAACACAAGCCTGGCCCCTAGTCCAACATGAATGCAGGAACAAGATGTGCTGTGTGTAACTGACCTACACTGTAAACCAGAACAGGGATCTGTTTAATTTATCAGGACCACAACCTGCATCTGATAGGCGGTTAGTTCAGTATTATTATTAAGCAGATGCTTTTGTGCAAATTGACTTATAACTAGTGGATAAAAGGCAATATGTCTGTGTGTGTGTGTGTGTGTGTGAGAGAGAGAGACAGGGCTGTGGACAGCTGCTGCGGTACATTATTATGGGGGGTTCTGATAATGTCAAAGGTGAGAGGACGACTGGAACATGCTGGACCGGAGGATGTGGTAAGAAACACTTCGCACCAGCATTTACTGTAGACTGTAATTTAAAGCTATTTTCATCTCTCGTCTGTATACATTTCATTAAATAGTAAAATATCATTCAACAGAGAGAGATTGCTTAAGTGTGTTTATGTGTATGTGTTTATATGGACTTTAATATGTATGGATTTGTAATTAGTTGAGTTCTTGTCTCTATCAGTACTGTGTAAAAATTTGTGTGTGATGGGGGATTGCGTGCATGTGTGTGTAAGATGGGGGTTTTGTTTGTGTTGGGGGTTATATGTATGTGTGTGTGATGGGGGTTGTGTGTGTGCGTGTTGGGGGTTGTGTGTGTGTTTGTGTGATTGGAAAGTATTGGGGGTGTTTGTTGGGGAATATATAAATATGTGTGTGTGTTGGGGGATTGTGTATGCGTGTGTATACGCTCTACTCACCTTCTGTGGGGCGTTGATGACACCTGTGTTGTAGCCAAACTGCAAAGATCCGATCACAGCGGTCCCCACAGCCAGCATCAGAGAAAACGTGAGCTCCTGTTAACACAACAATATAAGAGTTAATGAGCCATTTTTAGCAACACAATGGAATGTTCCAGGTCCATCGCCTCTCTCTCTCTCTCTCTCTGTATGACTGTCTCTTGCTCTCTCTATCATATTTCATGCAATGACAAAACAATGACATATCAACTTCTGGGTCAAACAATAGTCCGAATTGGAAACACAACCATCCTCACAAGTTTTAAACAACCCTGTTTGTTCAAGCACTGGACAGGCTGACTGTAAAGGCTTTATTTTTTGGTCTCTGCTTTAAAAACAATTATTTGGACATCTAATGGCTGTCTTCATAAACATTCAGTTTTGTGTTTAGTTTGCTTTTTACCCATGTAACTGTATTTTGTGCAGCTTGACAGTGAACTGACAAACAGCAGCCCAGCTAACATGCTTTTGAAGTCTGTCTGGACATTTCTAAAGAAGGTAAAATGTAAGAAGACGGATTAAGATGTTGTTCCGGTATTCAGCATCACTCCTCCCCAGCGGGACACTGTGAATTTCCTTCTGTTTCAACACAACAGATAATACTGGCCTTGCGTGAGGTTGCATTAATACCTTACAGGAAAGAAAAATCACTTTCCTCATTCCAGCTGAAAAGGAACTAAAAGCTCATTTAATAAACTGTTTTATTGCCATTAATAAAGTACAAACACATTTTATCTGTGGTTAGGGTGACATCTGAGCAGGACTGGACCTGAAGTTTGTCTGGGAAACACAGCGACTGAACGTGTGAAAGGTCCGTGGTGGGCTAAGAAAAGAACCTAGTGGGCTAATCAAATATCTCCTTGAAAGGAAGCGTTTACGCAACCTACGCCGCCAGCATTTGGCTTTGTATGACCTCCTGTTATCTCAGAAGTCACTGGACTGAATTGACCCTACATAATTTTTTTGTCCATGTCTTTGTGAGAAGCACAATATCATATTGGAGAAAAATTTAATTTTATTAATTGAAGAGATACTTGTACAATGTTTATGACATCACCAACATCACAAAAGCGTATTTTTAGCAGTATTTTAACAGTATTTTTTTATAAAGAACCAGTTCTACATAGTAACGTTGTGTAACTTGCATGTCAAAACTTGTACAGAATGCCTCAAGCACAAGTAAAGTCAGCTGTACTCTACCCTTCTTCACTTTTAAAGGTACAGTGTGCATTTATTCTCCTCTGTAGTGACTCCAAATTGATAGAAATATAAAGAGGTTTACATTTTTTTTAAAAGGAGTGCTTATGCCAAACCCAGTACACACTGCCAGGGTGTTGCTATGCAGTCTGTGCACTATTACACAGTTGCTAGGTGGTTACTTATAAAAAATTACACACTACTGTTAAAGGTCTCTTTAAAAAATAGTTGTTAATTAACTCTTTAAGTTGAAGCAGTTTCAAAAGCTACATTTCTGGATGTGTATTTTCTGCTTACCTCAACATGCCATAGCGCAAGGGGGCGGAAAAATGGACACGCCTTCTTTACCTTTTATTGTTCGTGGAAAAAAATGCAGTTCTTGGCTAAGGGTTAGTCGAACCAGCCCTGGAACAGGATGTCACACACAAACAAAGCCCTGGGGGGGTCGGCCTAGTTACAATACTATTTACACATTTATTCAGGAGTTTAAAATGTAAAAACTCCTCACATTGACACGTAGGAATGTCAATACAATTACTTAATCTAACATGTGGAAAAGCAATAAAACGGGAGCTTCATCCTAGCCAACTTTCCTAAGTGTTTAGCTACATCCTGTTGCTCAAAAGTTAGCTAACTGCAAAGTGTTAGAACAGAGGTATGTGCCACTTTAAGAAAGCAGGATTTCAGAACTTCCTAAATATGGAAGTTTGCTTGCGTCTGACTCAAGGGCAGGGCTATGAAACATTCCTTTGCAAGATCCCTGCCTGTAGACTACGTATGTAACCAAACGGACAGGCCTGGTTGCAAACATTACCATTCACCAACGTCATAACACACTACTTAGTATACTCTACGTGGAATTTGTGTGTGTGTGTGTGTTGGGGATGGGATGTGATATTGGGGCAGCTGGACCGCACATGGTTTTTGATAGCATCATGCTATATGTTTACAAAAAGGAAATTTTCTAGCTTTGTCATGCCTCCCCAATCAGAATACGCAGTGTAGACACAGACACGCTTATTAGCCAATATCACATTCCACCAGACAACCAAGAAACAGACGAACATTTGTACACACAACACATTATGTGAATACATGGTTATTACTTCATTGTCTATTAGTGTGTTGACTTTGTTTGGCTAGGGGAAGGTTATCTTGTGTTTTCTGTATCATCACACTAAACATTAACTTGTAAATGTAATCATGTAAAAGTAGAAGCAACATAAAACACTTCCTGCAAACTCATAACAGCCAAATCTAGACTGATATTATTACATTTTGAGCTCAAAAATGCTCATAACATGTTTACTTTGTGTTTTGGATGTCAGGTCTGTTCGTGAAACCAAACTAGCATGCAAATAAACCTCGCTATTCACTGCAAAGCTCGTGGCTTTCTCTGCTTTTGGACCCTGTGGACTTACATAACATTTGAGCTGATCCTCACTGCTTAGGGTTCTGTAGCCTGTAGGTTTTGGCCAAATGCTGTGTGTATGTTTGCACCCTTGTGTTAGTCGCTTCTTATCAACACGCATCTTAAACCAGGTGCAATAACACTTAAACTCAGGATTATCACTGTAATGACAGCAAAACTACTTTAAGCAGTAAAATTACTGCCTTGTTAACTTAACTAAAGATCAATGGTGTGAAGACATTTATCTTAAGTTAGATAAACACAACTGCCCTACTTTAGAGGTGTGTGTGTGTGTGTGTGTGTGTGTGTGTAGAAGGAAACAATGTCTTAGCATTTACTCAGAAAAGCCACGCTATGAATGATGTTATTAGTGTGATTAAGACAACCCTGTTTTTAGAAAGTCTACAGCATTTCCAAAGAACTGCAGTCACATACATCATAATACGGCTTTATTTTTATTTGCAAATTCTATGAACATTAAAAATGTGCAAATACAATAAAACCGTGTCGATTGTTCTTTGTTGTCTCAGTTCATGAGAAACAGGCTTGACTCCAGCTGAACCAATTCCTATTAATTAACAAATACTTTTTCTAGAAGAAAAGTTGAACAGCTTACTCTGCAACCCAGACAAAGATGTCTCTGTCCGTGTGTCCGTCTCTCTCTCCGTCTCACACAGACACACAATCTCTCTTTTTTATCTAAAGGTGATGCCACAGTTGGCAAGTTTTCTTTCTCTAGCAAAATTCTCTCTATTCAAGCATTTATTCAAAGCTGCTAGTCTGGAACTTGTGCCACTGAATTCATGATACAACATAACCAAATCAATCACACATTTTAATGACTTATTACACACTGCAAACATTTTTTTCCAGCGCTGTCTTATCTTACTGCAGTTAAGTTTACTGTAGAAAATTCTACTTTAAAAAATTCAATTAAAGTTTGCCATTAACTATTACAGTTTACAGTGTTACAGTACAGATTGAGTTTTTCCAAGGAACCGATTTACTCTACTGGCACCTTTTATTTCATCATTCTATAATCCTGTACTGCTTAGAAATCCCTTATTAGTGCTCATTAGCTTGAATGACAGTAATGGAAACATACTAAGTATACGACATACTAAGACGCAGTCATGCAAATAAAGGAATAAAGGCCGTCTGTCCGGAGAAATTAAAATAGAATAAAGTCTTCTGACAAGGTGAATTAAAAGCAGGTTTCATCATTGATCAAAGATCCAAATTTATCTCTTATGAATCAAATTTTTACCCCACAAGCTTGTGAGTTCTACTTGATAAGTTACAGGTCTGCTATACGTCTGCCCCAAATTACTCCAGGCAGCAGTCATCCCGTTTTTCAGTCATTTGTGTAGTTTAAATCGCAGGAATTAGCAAACACACACACACAATTAAAGCAATGACAATGCTGAAAAATAGCAACAAAACAATTCACACAAACACTGATAGGTGTAGCCTGGATGCCACACAATGCACAGGTGATTGTACTTTATATTGTAATCATGCATTGACCCATCAAATGTACATCAATAGCTGTCTAGCTTCAAGGTGTCTACCTTCACACATGTTCACGTGTGTGGTTGGTTATAACAGCTAAACCTCCATCACCCGCTCAAACCATCCCACAAACTAGCCGTTTAATATCAGAAGCTGGTTTAGTACAAAAATCCCAAGCACGAGGGTCGCATTAAAGCCGAATATCGCGTATCCACGTTTCTTAGGCATGAGGCACACGACCACAAGCGTGTTGAGTGAAGAGCATTTAATAAGCGACAGCCAATGCGATGGGAACAGGTCAAGAACATAACCTTTGTGGCAGGGCTGCGCTGAGTGTTCCCTAGCTACAAGCCAGCTGTAGTTCTCCTCTCCCCAAGGACAGGCCAATCACTCTCAGCACGTCCACTGGAAACTAAAATAAATGCAGCAACATCCCACCGCACAGCTAGTTTAACGCTAGGAGTCTTTAATGCTAGGAGTCTAACGTTTGGATGCTAGTTTAAAAAAAATGCAGAAAAAACTGTTCCAAACGTTAATTAAACATCTTTCTTACAAAGCCACAAAAAATTCTCTTAACCCGTTTAGCTCTGAAACCTCTTTATTGTTATTCTGTTGCCTTCAACTAGGACAGTTCAAAGCCTCTGGGTTCAGGAAGTCACAAAGACACTTGATCTATCACACTAGTGGGTAGGTTAGCCATGTATAACAGTCTACTAGTCACGTATGAGGCTCCTGCTCAGTATTAGTCACTGGTTTGAACAGAGGCTCCAATAAAGAGAGACAGACAGATGTAATATTTCAACTAAGTGCAAATTGTCCATGTTAAGGTGATGTAAAACCTGAGTCAATAAGATGCCACTCATAAAATAAAAAAGTGTAGAATTGGCAACAATTAAACTGAAGCAGTCACGTACATCACGACTCTGGCTGTACGGGTTTTAATAAGATGCCACAAATGTGTATTACATACAAAAGATGCAATTACATATTACCAGCTAAAAGTTACAGTTTACAGTTATATACTTTCACTAGGATAGTGAAATGCTTTAATTTTTATATGCAAAGGATGTAATAATATGTTTATAATTACTGAGAAAAAAAATTATTATAAAAGAAAAAACACAAATAGGAAATAAAGACAGAAAGATAAGAAGTCAAGACAGAAAGAAAAGAAATAAAGACAGAAAGAAATAAACTAACTGGCTACAGATGGATTAAAGAGGGCACGTACACCACGACTCTCTGGCTGTGTCTGAATACCTATCGTCTACAAAGACATCATTTCTGGCCACCCTATGCCCACCTAAACTGCTGTCTAGTTAGGGTCACTGGGCTTTAAAGACAAATTCATCTACCTAGACAGCATCACTTATATTAACAGCTACGTTTTGATACGCAGTTAAAAAACACGTATCGCTCAAATTTGCTGTCTACGTAGGCAGCTCACAACGCTTTTGAGACACAACCCGGCAGCGACTGAAAACCACCATCATCAAGCGCTGTTTGTGAAACTTTACCACCCTGATGTGAGCTCATCTCAGCCCAGTTAACCCTGTGACAGAGATCAACATTAGTATCTGGAAGTTACTCAACTAGTTGGTCAACTTTCTGCAGTCTGAGATCAGGGCTCTCGTCTCAAGCTATGCGGCTAATCTTCACCCCTGACTGAAAACCATTTATCCACACACATAAAGCTCCAACACACCAGGAAAAACTGTATATTCTTCCCGTTGTTGCATAATAAGTATTATCTCCATCTGCTTGTGTATTTTGACTGAAAATAATACGTTTTTAGTTACCTTTCCGCCCTCCATCGTGCTCTGTCAAAAACTTGGATGACGTCTCGGTGTGCGTGAACTCGGCTAAAACTTCGGTTTTCCTCGGTTTTCTTCGGCGTAAAACAATAAAACTAAATAAAAAATAAATAAGTAATAAATAAAAACAACTTTACGTCAAGTAAGCTGTAGCTTTAGACAGAGACTCCTGCCGGTAAGACTGAGACGCTGTCCGGGTCGCCGGGTTAATATTTATGACGCAACAAAAACGGGAGTGAAGTGGGCCGGACTGAGCCCCGCTCTGTGATTGGCTGATCGCCAGTGACGTCATGTGCCAGCTTGCAAACACCTACATGCAGACTGTATGAAGATCAAGTTATTGTGTTATTGATATGAATAACTATGGCAAAGGTATTTGACACGGCAGTGATTAGTTAACATGAGTTTAAAGAGATATTTCAGTTTTTAACTACTGTTATTTATGAGGGATGTCTTGCTGTAAGATTGTGTAAGAGGTCTAAGATTGTATATAAAAAGGTATAAGGTACAGTATTACATACGAAATGACAGGCAAAGAAAATTTAGTCAGAAAGGACACAGGTGTCACTAAGCCGTGTCCCTAAACTGCACTACACTGTTCGTGCCAAGTCCATTTAAAACTCAAGATGCTGAATTTGTGGTCACATTAAACCCGTGTGTGGAAAGAAACTAGACGTGCAATTGTGTGCATTGTGGGAAAACAGTGCATTGTGGGAAAATGTGAGCTGCGATTGGGTAATATGTGCCAACTCAATACAACAGAGGTTTTGTGCGAATTAGTGGAAGTAAAACAATCAATCTGCAAAACCAGGAAACGACCAATTTCAGGAATCAAAGCTTCACATAAAATGGAAAATACTGACAGGTAAAAAGTGCACATCTTGTTTCATTGTTAAAATCTTTTGATATTCTAAGAAAAACAAAAACAGACATTTCTGAACAATCAGTGATGGATGTTCTAAAATTGGGGACATTGTGACATTCAAAAAATAAAATAAAAAATAAACATGCCACTTCCAGGATGTTCGTCAAACTAAAAACTTTGCAGGAGTATAAACCCAGCTAACTGGAAACATTGGCTAACATTCTTTCCAAGTTCTCTCAACATTATCAAAAAATATTCTTGCAGTAACGTTAGTAGAACTTTTTAACAATGTTCCCAAGTTGGCAGTGGAATGTATTATAGACGTTACACAATAAAAAAATACCAGTAACGTTCTTATAACCAAACAATAATGTTAATACAACACCTAAAAAACGGGATGCTGTGAACATTACTAGAGCATTTAAAATAACCGTTTCAATGTTTGTTATTTAATGGAACATTAGGGAAGCATTCTTACAACCTACAACTGGCGATGTGTCAATCAAGCATTCAAACAATGTGGCAGCAAAACTGATCATGATAATAGAAATGTATTTGTCTATATCATGAATATATAATAATATTTTTATATATGTATAATTTAAACCTTTGATGTCTTTGATGTAAACCTTGATGTCTCTGTAAAACAAAAGGATCATATTGAATATGTTGCTGAACTGGAATGTTTTGTTATTACACAATCACTGCATACAAAACTAGGTTTGATTACATAAGTAAAAAGTGACACCCCAAAGTAATGTAACAATACCATATCTGGTTTTGCCAGAAATCTTAAACACAAGCAATAATGGATCAATCAAAATTAGCGTTGGTTTATGAATATAGCCATACATGTTTTGATATTTAAAACAATAAATGTCACATGTAGTTTGTAGTTGGCAAGATGACACCTAATACAAAATCAGCCATCATTTCTGCCATCATTTCTGATTGGTTCTTAAATCCTCGGATTTCCCTTTGTTAGCGGCAGGCCATGAGGTTTTGAGGTTGGCCTCATTCATAAATCCAACCTAGTCAATCTGTCTGAGACAGCATTTGCATTTAATGCTTCATTCGATGCAGAGAACCCTGGTCAAGAGTAAGCAATGACTTTCTGGGAATCCTAATGCCTGAAGTATGTTTAACTATTGAGTAAATAATAATCTTAACTTTACATCTGCTTTAACTCATATTTCATTCTTCTTGTCAAACAAGAAAACGGCACCTGTAGGCACAGAAACCTCACACTGTTTGTAATATATAATGCTGCTTGTATGATTATTAAACTATTTATTTCTAGTCTGTTATTTTGGCTATGGCTCA
Source organism: Yasuhikotakia modesta (assembly GCA_036877545.1). Taxonomy (NCBI): domain Eukaryota; kingdom Metazoa; phylum Chordata; class Actinopteri; order Cypriniformes; family Botiidae; genus Yasuhikotakia; species Yasuhikotakia modesta. Next base: position 20,617 of record JBAJNP010003041.1, on the reverse strand, counting down.
AGTATATCAATATTGTATATGCTGTGTCACTCCAGAAAAATAAGTAAAAATTATAAGTCAAATGACTTGTCTTTAAAAAAGCTACACAAATTGAGCTCTTATTTAAATTCATGGCAACAAGATGTAGGACGAGTTGTGCCCAAGAGTCTGTTTCCTACAGTTTATTCAGATCCCAAGACACAAGGGGTTTAATTGACCTGAAAGTTGTGAAAATTGACTCCCATCTTCACATCTGGAAACTGGACAAAATGTATCTCACAACATTAAGCTACAACAGACAAATAATCACACCCGCATCTTAGTAGGTGGTTTTCCTTCAACTATGCTGGAAAACACAGTGGCGGGACGCCCCACGGGCTGAAGTCCGGCCTGGGTTTAAGTCTTCTAAACAACATGAAAAGAACAAGGAGGTTTTATTATGAAACAATGTCTAAAGGTCTTTCCCAAAACTCCATGAGTTGCTGGCTGAGTACTGTAACATAAAATAATGCATTAGAATAAACACGATCTGCTCACATCAACAATTTATTCATACTAATCTGTGTTTGTTTCATTACATGGGAAAAAGCTAGTTTGTGGCCCCAACGCTAATGATAATATGAAAGTCACTGTGATTTGCTCTTAATAAGAGAGATTATGCAACAGAAATCCATACAAAAACACAGGATGATGGATTCATACTACGCAAGAAGCCGTCAGCTGAACTTTCACCTCAAAGACACATCACTTCCTCAGAAAAAACAAACACACGGTTTAGTTAGCAATCTGGTGTTAGTAAGTAAAAACAGTCTGGTAGGTGATAAGAGCAAAGTGCTAATACTGCTCTCACTTCAGCTCAAACTCAGATCAGTTCTGTCAAAAACACTCAATAAACCCCCTACACTCTGTTTTCTTTAGTTATTTAGTTTTAAAGGCTGGAGTTTTACCTTATTTGCAACTGGTTTAATGCTCTTTTGCTGTAAACTTTTGGATGATAAAACGATATAAGCAAAGTCAGGAAAAAAAAAGGTAAATATGTTTGTCTGGGAATTTGTGCTCTTCCTAAATCTGATATGGCCATTTAGACTAAACTACTGGAACTGGATTTGAGCAGCAACCATATATAGAACCCAAAAACAATGTTCTGTGGCGCAGGCCAAAGGGCACTACAGCTGAATTAGTTTTGGCATGATGCCATTCTACTTTAGTGGGACAAATTAGGGCCCTCAGGGCCAAAGAATGACCCCTCATCTATATTTTTAGATGTCTAAGCTGTGGCCAAATCAGCTGGCATCACTGGACACCTTCCCCAGGCCCAGATAAAAGTCCGGTCACTGTGTCTTTGTGTCATTTGAGCCAGTGGGAGACAATCCAACCACAGCACAGCCTAACTCATGCCTGGGATATCTCATATACTTCTATCACAGCCTCACTCCACCTATGACATTTCAGCACCGTATTTGACAAAGCAATGGTTTTTCTTAGCGGTGAAATCTAATACACCGGCCAGAGAACCGGCGAGCCCTGCTGCAAGACCCAATGGCTTTTCAGCCAGTTTTGCCAAGCCCTTCGAGTGCTGAGTCACGCCGCCTATTTAGGCCAATGGGAGACAGCCCAACATGTCTCATGGGTTTGTTTAAACAAGCACTGCAAGGCATTGTTCAATCCTGAGCGACAGCAGATTTGTTAAACACTTAAGCAATCAGTGCCCTTTTTTAAAATAAATGCAATCAAATATCTTGTAAAGAAAAGTCAAATAAATCCTTTTTTTACCATAATCAAGTATTAACCACATTACACAAACCATATACACTGTACACAAGTATACAATTATATATATATATATATATATATATATATGTATGTATGTATATATGCACTGTTTATCTAAATTAAAGTAGCAACAATGTTTTTAATGGCAGGCATCATTTTCAATAGAATCAGCATGACTTGATAAAATGTTAAATAAACATAATAAAATGTTTAATTCAGGTACATTTAGTTTTACACTTTATATTGGTTTACAAAAACAACATCTTAGCTCTAGTGTCCAAAAAAATTCTATGCAGTTTTTGAAGCAGAAAATACATAGATGTAAAAAAAAAGACATTTGTTCTAAAACTTGTTTATTATTAGTTAATTAGTATTTTCATACGGTCACAGAGGTTGATGTTACATCTCTAAGCTGATTGTATTTGTTTTCACAAGATAAATAGAGGATTTAGAATCAGCATTTACTTGAAATGTGCTAAGTGGTGAATTATATAATTAGATTAGCATGATGGAATTTCAGCAGCGACACAGTTTAACAAAGTACTATTTGTGTCAGGATTTTTGCTTCATGCATTTATGTTGCTGTTACTTTCTGTCAAATATTTAAAGATTTTAATGTAGCAAGATCTTTATATAATCATGCTTTAAACAAGGCAAATCAGAGTTAATCAAAATCACATGTTGTTTAGCTCTGGCCTGAGCTGTTGCCTATAGAATCAGTCAATGTGTGTTGAACTTTGTACTGGAAAGATAGAAAATTATCTCCACATAGTCATTAAATATCAGTTACTCTTTAAGGCTTGTAGTCACCTGTTTGTAATGTAAATGTTGCACAATCTCTGCCATTCTTAAAACTGACAACACATAAATTGCTTTTGCAAACCAAATTTACTTCCATTTTGTGTTTTGAAGGTTTAACCCAGCCGTGTCTGTCACGTTTCAACGACTGACAACTTAATATCAAAACATCACTACTTTGTTTCAACCACTCACAAAGCTATTAAAAAAATAAACTGCTACATCATTTGATAATCATACCACTATTTGTTTTGATATGTCCTTGTGTTTTTTACTTTTTAATATCAGACGCTACTCTCAGAAGCTAGCTGCCACCGGTTTATTATGTGAATGAAAATGAAAGCTGTGTAAACACAGACATAACATGAACTGCTACAGGCAGATTTCATGAAATCCGTCTGTCACAGTTCCCTATTCGGATTCACTTCAGATTCGTGCTATAACAGTTTGTAGCTAAAATGGAATTTTCTGGCTCTGCTCCAGGTTACAAAACTGATGCAGTAGATTCTGGTTGGTCCTTAAAATACCTGCTCCTCAATCAGAACCAATCACAACGTCCCTGTGGTTTCTAACAAGGTGGGGTCTTTTTTAACTATAAGTTTTGTAATAGTTGTACAAGGTTACCGTCAATGCAAATGCGTGTTTTCCCAAAAGTCTCTTCCACGCCAGCGGCCACAGGACTTTGTTATTAATAAAACACCGTCTGCATGCAAGAGACACAATAATACAATAAGATTGCCTCCTGCTGACAATGGCTCACTAAACTTATCTACAGGAAATTGTGTGGCTGGGTCAATATTGACATACCCACGGTGCACCTTTACACATGTGCAATGTACAGTGTGTCATCACGGTAGGTGCTATCTGTAATGTGAAGTAATGTCTTCTTCATGAGAGGATAACCAGTGTGCAATACTAGTTTTACCAGGGGACACACCAACAGAGACACTTGGTATATGAAAGCATATTACTATGTGTATATATATATATAAAGTCTGTAAGGTGACTCTTAGACAGTCAACAGGTACAGCAGTACACAGGACACATACTGATCAAATTTATAACTTAAATGCATTGTAACTCGTGCTGGATAAAAGTGTCAAACACATAAATGTAAATGTAAAAGAGTGTCTTTGCAATTTTGTTAAAACAACAACAGAAAACAATTAAGTATTCCAGGAACAAATACACAGGTTGAAAGACCCTCACTGGATGGAGAATACAGCCACAGTCCTAATCTGGTTCCTGTGACAGTAGTCATTCAGTCAGCCATGTTGAGTTGTTTGTTCAGGTTAGCTCTGTGTAAACGGCTACCTAGCAACAGTGGAACTATTGAGGAAATACTTCATTGGTAGATGTCTGGCGTGACAACAGGGCCTGAATTGTGTCTGGCAGAAAGAAACTAAATAAAACTAGGCCATGGGTGAGCATGAGCAACTATTCATCGAATGACTGCAATATCTGTTGCATAGTATTACAAGAGTTTGTGCCTCTGGGCTTTCCTACTGGTAACTAACATTATCAAACACTAAAGTAATTTTATCCAAGGAGCTCAGCTCCTATATCATATTTATGTTCACAAGCAGCGCTACTGTTGTGCCATGACAGAGCAAAATTCTGATGTCAACAAAAACAAGAGATAATATCTTAACAGTTAGTAGTCAATGGACCAACAAACTCTGAATTCACACACAACACTTGAATTAGCATCTAGATTCAACTGGAGCCTCTAGATTCACTCAAATCTGTTGGTCCTCCATGCTAGATTTTTTCTTATGAAACAAATCTCCATGTGCCCACTCTTTAATGCCTTTCAATCCCTCAGACCAAGGCCTGAGGTTTACAAGCAAAGTTTAATCTCACCATCATTAAAAGAGGAACACTGAAGGGGAGGACAATCAGAAATATAGGGGTCTTTTATAAATTTTCCCAGCGTTCCTTTACTGTGGACACCAGTTTGGTTGCTACTGTGCCATTTTTCTTGGCTCCAGCTTGAATATAAAGGGTCCTGTAAACATGTTTCCTCATTGATGCTTCAGAAATAACTTCACGGAGCCTGATAAGGATTTCCATGGATTCTTTTAAGCTCCCTGAAATGACGATAAAGGAAGTGGGAAGTGTGAGACATAAAGTCACTAAAGAGATCCATCGCATCTGACATTAATTAGGTAAATGCTGGAATGTAAAGGGGTTGGAATGGTTGCAGTTTAATAAATCTATTGGCTGGCAGAATTGCAAACAGCTTTTATAGTATCTGACTTTAGATACGTGATAATATATAGACACTAACCAACAAACTCAGCAGGCATACAAATAAGCTTGGGAAGAGGGTTAAATCTTGTTTTCTTTATCCAACTGTTGAAAATATTGAAAACTGGTCATTAACTATAACATATTAAAATTAGTAAATTGCAAGTACAAATATATCTTGACTTCAAAAAAGTTGATGACTGAAAATGATGGCTTAAAAAAGTAAAAAAGTCTTTGCGTTAGATAACAAGTGATCAAACCATTAGGCATTTGTTTTAAAGACAGAAAACATAAGCAGTAATTCAAAACAGTAATAAAGATGTTTATAAGATTACAGATATTCAGATAACCATGTATGTTCAATAACTGTTTTTTTATTCTTTTTAACTCCGTAAAAAGTTACAGATTGCAGTTTTAACAGTTATGAAAGTACGGAAAGAGCAAAACTGATATCAGACGGTCCGTCTCTGAACGCAGTCACGCAGACATTATTGCCTCCGGCTTTCATTATGTCCAATTAAGCATCTGCCGCTCCAACTATTCTTTGCCACTGGGCACAATATGAAAACAAGCTGTCGTTCGATATTAACCTGAAGCGCTGTGTGTTTAAACCACTGGAGCTTTAGAGTGCCATGGCTCGGTTAATAGAGAACACTCTACGGTCAGAACAGACTAAACACATTAAAAGAGATCTATCTGCAATCGAGAGCTGCCATTAGTTTGATCAAGGGTCTGAATTCTGTAAATTTAGTCTGTGCGTTTCGCCCAGCTGTTGAGGGGACATTCAATATGGTGGCCCAAGTTCTAATTGTCTGTTTAGATTTTTGGACATGGTCCTAATGGACACTTCATCAAAGCAGTTTGACAGAATAAAATCGACTGCAGCGTTACATAGAGTCAGCTGAGCGCACTTTAGACGGGCCGTGGATAAATGTTAAGCATTTATCAGCTTTCATTATGAACACATTAGCATTCTCAGCTGGTTAGCAAAACTTGTTTGAAAACATTGCTGAAATGCAAGTCAAGTTTGTGACCTTATAGAGCAGTCTGCGATTATACAGGAAGAGTCATACATTATGTTTTGAGTCATCGAGTGTCACAGCCTCTGCGGGGGAAGTTCGTTTTTCGGTAGAACCGGGTTTGAATACAGGTGATTGTTTGTGTTTTTGATCAGGATCAGACTGGTTTAGCATTACAGCCACGTGAGGATGAGGTGTAATGTTTGTGTGCCACCACGTACACACCTCTCTCTCTCTCTCTCTCTCTCTCTCTCTCTCTCTCTCTCTCNTTCTTTCTTTCTCTCTCTCTCTCTCTCTTTCTTTCTTTCTTTCTTTCTTTCTCTCTCTCTCTCATTCTCTCTCAAATCGCCAGAAAATTTAAATTTCTTAAATTCTCACATATTGTTCAGAACAAATAAATAAAAAATTTAATATCAGTTAGTACTGAATACAAATACTTACAGCAACCGGCTAAAAAAATTCATAGCAACTGCATAGCAATCATACACAACACCTTAGCATCGTGTCTGTGTGACATTAGCACAGACAAGCACCAGAAACACACATCAGTGTTGCTATTTACCACCAATATTACCACATTTTCACATAACTTTGGCTACTGAAATTAAAAACCACTGTTTTTTATACTCGCACACAAACAAACAGTCATTCTTTCTGACTAAACCTAATCCCCACAATTAGGGAAGTAAATGCTCTCGTTGACACACGCACCAAAGGCCAAACCCCCAGAATGCGTTCGTGCCTGCTAGCATGCGCGCTGCCTCGCAGACGCCATCTGACGACACGTCCCTGCCTCTGCCATCTCTCCTCTATTTGTTTAAGCTGGAATTTGAATGAGACAGCAGCCTCGTCTCCGATGCGCTCACCGCAGCCCGTTATTACAGCTGATCCCACTGCTGAGCTGCTTTCAGAGGGATGGAAAAAGTTAATAAGCCCCTATTCAACTCATTCAAACTCAGCTGCATGGAAAACTAGCATCGTAGCTGCATCAGGCATCGGGCGGATTGTTGCCCCCTTGTTTGCTGTAATAGTTTCTGGAAATGAAAATCAGCTTTATTTTCACTGTTTTGGTAACTAAACATCCAGGTTTCATTAACACGCTTTCACATGTACAAACACATGCAGTATTACTTAACACTACAGCATATCTGCATTAGATAATCCTGGATTTTCCACCAATAAAACGTCACCTACAGTCAGGGCTGGAAATGTGGGTGGCTGAGTTGCTCAGAGGGGACTGATGTGCTGTTAAATATGATTAAATATTCTATTATACTAATATTTAATATACTAATAAACATTCTCAGCTAGGGTCCCCAACAAACACACTCAGACACTCACAGACACCTCAAAAATGGTTGGGAAACATATTTTCTTGTGCACCTAACATTACTGCAAAGTGCATTAATGGCACTGCATTACTGACCATCTCTATTTGTGCCTGTTTGAGAGTTAGGCCACAAATTCACTCTTCTGGTAAAAGAGAACCAGGACAGTGTGGTAGCATCACATCAGAGCAGCACGGCACCCACAGCACATTGATCACACCACAAACAAATGTGTACAAAGTAAATTAAATACTTCAAACAAAACTGACACAATTTTTGGTGTTTCCTGACAACACAAACTTAAAAATTAAACTTAGACTCTTAGCAAACCTTTGAAACTCTATTAAAACAGTCCATAAAAAGCTTTGACAGCATTGAGACGGTGTTCAGTGTTTAATCACTGGCCCTTGCAGGATCTTGGAGAGCGTGAATGCTTCGCTATATTTGTTTTTTTCCACACTAACACACTATGAAAATCTGACACTGCATATCCAAGCCAGACATTCAGACACAGTTCATTTTAATACTGGATCGTCATTGGCCAGGTTATATTACACACTTTCAATCACCCGCAGGTACTTCGCGCTCTCTGGGCACAGTTGGCACAGTGGCATCTTTGTTTAATGGGTAAACTGGTGCCAGATCTTCAGTGCGGAGCGAGTGGCTCCACTGGTATAGCAGGAACTCTCTTACTCTCTCTGTTTCTATACCAGCAGGCCCTTCCAGGCCCTTTGGCACTGCAGTACAACTGTAAAAACACGGTGTACAGTAAATATTTCCCACTTAACACCTATTACTTAACACTTAACACCTATTCAATTTACAGTTTTCTGGACTTATACACTTATGATGTCACATACACGTGAATATTACCAAACCCCACGTGGACGCAGTCGGCATGGAAAGATGAAGGTTCGTTTGATGCTTTGTAAAGCCCCTCGCAGGAAAACTGGAAGGGTTTGTTCATTTCAGACTAAATATCCTGAAATGCTCTGGTCACGAGTCAGTCGTGTATCTAGATAGATAAACAAGAAACAATAAGAGAAAAGAACTGAGGCTTTCTGTGTAAATATACAACCTCAAACGGAGGCTTTGTGAAAATACACAACTTCGGTGACAATCCAAATCAAAACACAGATCGGGCTGCTTCTGATGGTTTCTGACATTCTTCTAATACTGAGAAAAGAACGAAAGATAAGGAGAGTTAAAGCTGTTTTAAACACGTTTTAAACGTTTTTAACAACAAAGTTTTAAACACAATCTCCTTACTCTACACACTGGGAAGCTTAAAATGATTTATAATTGAGCTGTCAGGTCAAATTCAGTTTGGCTATATTTGGTTTATTTAAGCAATACGGAACTGTGTGACTATATTCCCAATATAGCTCAGCCTTCAGTGCCTAAATAGCTTTTATACAGCAGATAACACGTAAATGAAATATTACGAATACAAATGTTTATTAAAATGACTCAATCACTCCTGTAGAAGATATTGTTCCTAACATGTCAATGATAATAAAACACTACTAATGATAATAACTCAAACTTTTAAACTTTCTAAAGTAAAAGGTTTTTAATAGTGTATCTGGAAAAGCTGGTGTTTGACTGACATTAATCAGAATAAAAGGTTTGCATTTGAATAAACTATTTGAAATTTATCAGAAGCCTTATGTAAAAGAAAAGTTTGATCAAATTATTTTGCATTTTGTATATCAAAGAGATTGTTTCTGTAATGATGTTATAAATATTAAGTTCATTTCTCATCACTCTTACATTGTGACCTGCTTCCCTGAGAGATATAATTAAACTCATTTCATGTGTTTATAAAAATCATAAATACACATATATTTGCATAACATCTTGCTGTTTAATTTTACATAATGCTTCTGCTAACCCCAGTCAACATTTTCCAGGAAGTGGTTAAGATACTGACGTTAGATGAAAAGATTTTTCTCAGTTTGTGGCTGAGAGTGACGTTTTAGAAAATGACTTTTGCCATGTGCTCATTGGCTGAAAGACACATGATTAAATGAATAATAAAGGAATAGAGGTTGACTGATAATCTTGTATTTTACTTCAGTAACGTTGAGGTTTTAAGTATATAATCTCAAGGAATCTGTGAACGCCCTCTTGTGGATGAACACAGTTTTTTATATTAGATTATTATAAATTTACCATTGTGAGGTTATGGTGGATTTGGCCAAAAAAGTTACAGAGTGCAAGTTGCACTGCAAAAAGTTAAGAAGCCTTTCAGCTTTTGCTTCCATGTGTTATAACCACAACATCATGATTTAGTGGCTAAAACTTTCACAACCCCACAACGAATCTCGCTTTCATTGCATGCACACACCATGCATACAGCATTGGCCTACATTTAGGTCACCGTTTGGGATCCTGTCCTGAGATAACCTTATATTGTCTCTGTAACACTCCTGGTATTTCACCGCCTGTTCTGCCAAGCCTTCACACTGACCAGCAAAGCCACAACCAAACCATAGTTCAGCTGCCAGCAGAGGAGGAGTTAACCAGACATTAACACTCATCACCAACCCATCACACCAGAAACACAACTGGCTCAGGATCACTAAACACACTCATGGCATTAACAAAAATGACTTTAATGTGTCAGTGTAAATAGTTTTACCAGTGAACCAACACACATGCTGTACATTCCCTGTATAATATGGACTTAGCAAAAGTCATAAAGGAGGGTTTAGAATAAAAATAAAGGAGGGTTTAGAAGTTAAGAAGATTAAATATATATATATTAAAAAACATGTATACAATCATATGCGTACAAACACTCACACGTCACAGCATACGTCACAAACCGAGGCGGGGACAAAGGAAGCGCGCGAAGCATAAAACAGCATAAAGTTATTAACAGTAGTTTAACTACAGTCTAGTTACGTCAGAATAACTGCAGTTAATGTTGTAAATTACGTGTATCAATCTTACATAAATATATACAAACACAACTTACCCACCAGATGCAGTCAACTGCGTTGAATTTGTTATACATGTGTCACATGAAGAGGAGAAAAACTTTCAGATTTAATCCTTACGAGACCGAAACATATATGTTAAAAAAATGCAAATAATGATTTAACGACAGGTACAGTTTAATATGACTCGCCACGGACAGGTGCGTCAACGTGTTTATCGACGCCGCCGCTGCCATGCCGTAGTGCGCATGCGCCGTATGTTCCTCAGCTCTGTATTGATTTATCAGGACTCGCCATTAGCAGATTTGGTGAATCTTTCAGGCTGAATTTCGCATGTAAGTCCTTCGTGTACAAAATCACGCAGTGTGTCCCATCCAGATAAGCGTTTATATTTGGCCATGAGTGATTTTTCGGCTTTTCGGATGCGTCACATACGGACAAGATGAAGAAGAGGATTTCAGGTAATTTTTCCCAATAAGAAAGTGTAAACATTGTTAAATCTTTAGGAATTGCCTTAAACATGGATAACATGGATCTGTTGGATACATGACTGATGTCTTTCACCGACCACAGCAACACTTCATGAGTTTCCGCAACCACGTTACTGCGCGTGCGCGTTCCTGTGAAGCCTTTACGCTCTATGAAGCACTACTTTTTGGGAAATCACTTATTACGTGTTTATTTATTGCAATAATATAAAGTTTCAGTCCGTTTACTAAGAATAAACTTAAGATTTGAAATAGAAACATGCACATGACCAGTAGATGGCAGTCACAAAACGTTAAACGTATTCTTATAATGACCTACTTTTGATATCGTCCAGACGAACCGGTTTCATTCAACATAAGGGAAAATAGTAATTTTTAAAAATAAAGCCAAGCTATGTTCTAGATCACTGTCACTTCCTCATAGTTATATGATTGGCAAATCGTTTGTAATAACTACAAACTGTGTCAATACATTCCTGTATTTCTTCTTCTAAGTATCATATTGTATATTGCAGTGTGTGTGTGTATACATATATATGTATATATGTACAGTATGTATGTATGTGTATGTGTGTGTGTATATATATATATAATCAATTATCTAGATCTCCCTAATTAAATTTAGGTTTAACTCCCATTATGCTGCACACAAGGTCATCAGTTCCCTAAAGAGATACCCGGGGGACATCACAGTAAAACCATCGCAGGTATTTCTCTGTGCTGGAGCTGTAACAGCAGGAGTACAGCAGCACAGAGGGGATTCCACATTAATATTTCATCTTCTCGCCCATGAATTATACATACTGTATTACACACCCACATAATATCATGCTCATGTCAATTTGGAGGTCCATTGCTCTACTGGGTAAAGGCTATGAAATCCACCTATCAGGTGACATGTGATACAGCTGCAGATGCCCCTGGTTTTCCACAGTGGGACTTATGGGAATTACTGTTTTACTGGAAAACAGGTTAGAAGCCAATGGCTTACGCTGTCTGGAAACGGAGTATCAAGGGAGTTTTTGGGGTGCAGATAATTAAATACTGGTCAAACTAGATTAGTTATATTACAGATTAATTATTTTGAATAATTATAATGATAAATGCAGGTTTTCTGAATGTCGGACTTTTAATGTTACATAGACGGATGAGTTTAAGCCCCACCTGAGAAATAAAATTGATATGATTGATAGTGTTATTTGCTTCTAGAAATTGGCCAACACAGTAATGCTGCCTAATAGCGGTGTATTGACTTTGGTGCTTTAGTGCAAGGAAAAAACACGTGACACTCTTTGTGTTAGCTGCTATCTGTTTAATTTTACATGGGATAAATTGCTATTGCTATCTCCTTGGCTTCAGCTGAAAACTTCACAGCCCAGTTTAACTGGATTTTTACATGTTACGAATCAAGTTTGTGTGTGTTTGCTTGCGCAAGAATTACTGCCACGATTTCAAAATGTTGCGATTGGTTGCTGGGTATTGCTGGGGTTGCTAATGTGTGATTTTACTTTGTTGCTATGTGGTTGCAGGAGTCCCCTAAGTTGTTACTGTTACATTGCTAGGTGTTGACTTAACGTTTTCACTTTCCCTAACATTTCCATGAAGTAACAAAAATGCTCAAATTTTGTATGTTCTAACAACGTTCAACATGTCTGTAACGTTTTAAAGCATTCTGAATAACTTTTCTCATGTACTGATATAACATTAAAAAACGGTCTACTAATGTTTCTGCAGTGTTCCTTGATATGCTTTAAAAAGCAGCAGTAGGAAGAGAAAAGTGTAAGCATATGTATGTACATAATGAATGAACGTCATCTATTTTCCATTAATAGACAATTGGACATGCATGCGCAAACACATAGACTACATTTATGCCAGTGTCTGCCACCTCCCCCTGTGATGAACAACAAACACATGACCACCGACAAGGGCAATCACCCTCTAGACCAATCAACATCCTCGGCATTAGCCTTTCAACCAATCAGCTTAACCCCAGAGCCCTCTAGACTGTGTTTTACTGTGATCTCCATGCCCCATCATTTGAATACATTTGCATATATTGAAACCCATAGAACCTGTAATGCACTTTTAGCAGGACGTAGAGGGTTTTCGTATTGCCTTTATAGCAGATAATTTACATTATTGTGCATAACAAGAGACTGAATTAGATTTTAATTATGCTTTGTTTGCTATGCAGTGTGTGTGTGTGTACACAATATATGTATTTACATTTGTTAGACTTTAACCAAACATGACACATTGTGCCATATGGCATATTTTTAAAATACCATTACCAAATTGTGAGCAAGGAAAATGATGAGTGTACACCTCAAACACATCCTTTCACTCAAACATTTGATAATTTTATTATTAAACTTTCCCAACACGCATTTCAGGCAGGGCACCACGAAATCCCACACAGGAATTAAAGCCCTTTGTGTTGCCATGGTGCTGGTAGAATGACAGAACAAGAAGCAGGGGAGGGATTTGGGAGGGAGGGGGAGGGACATGAAAGCGCACGCTGCATTGCTATTGGCTAAAGTCATGTCACATGTGACCTTTGGAATGCAAATGCCTAATCCCTCCTCCCACTCTCTCCCTCTCTCTTTCGCTGTCGCTCTCTCTGGTCTGCGGTAAGCTTACGACACAAACACAACCCAGAAATGGTGTAGGATAGCCGGAAAGGAGGACGAAATCCAATCCCAGAACGGCAAAGCCAGATCGTAAGGTAGGCATTTTTTATGTGCATGCTGTGAAATGAACTTTTCCTTGTGGGTTTTTAAACTAGATAGGAGTGTGAACGTGTTTGTTTACCGCATGCTTTTCAGACCTGTTTTAAAGCAGCCAGCCCAGATCTGACAGTTCAGATGTGGCGATGTTACAGCAGTGGCCTTCTTTTGGCAAACCTGTGCATGCAAATTGCCCTGTTACATAGAAACCCTATTTTAAACCTTGTATTTTTAACAAGTGTATGGAGATGGACTTGGAATAGAATGAGAATTCTAGAACACACATTTAAGATTGTTTCAGAATCTAGCAGAAAACAAAAAAGGCCTGATTATTGACTAAGGATGTACTTCTGAAGGCCGGTTTATTTCAAGTCAAGTATGTTTGTGTGTGTCCGTGAGGGTAAAGTCTGGGTGGGGGTCAGGGCCGGGTCACGATGCCCTTGGCATTCTGCGTGACTCACATTTGGCCAGACTATATAGAATGGATACCATGTGAATGAGTGCACAAACCCACAGAGCAATTGGATGATTGTGTGCATGTGCGTGTTTAAAGCGTGCTTCTCTTTAGTAGTTCCAAGTCAGCGATGCAGCCAAATAACAACACAGCTGGACAGGAATGAGAGGCACAAATCACTCCAAACCAGAGCTGGTCCACAGAAACCTCTGCCATTTATTAAGTCCAGAATGTTTTGATCTTCAGCCTCGCAAATGAAAGTTCCATTCGAGCTCATGGAATACTTGCGCTGCCACTTGCTCCAGGCTTTAAGACAGACTAACTTGTCTTATCTCAGATCTGTGTTCGTAGATGACTATGATTATTTTGGTTGTGCTTTTAAGTGCTGTGAGTCTGTCCTTCAACATAAAGAGACGTTTGAACAAAAGCACTTAGTGCATATATAGCAGTACTTCAAGATATGTAGTGACTTGCAGCTGCCAAAAAAGCAGGGTTTCCTCCAGTGTCTGATTGGACAGTTAATATTAAAAGACAGATTAAAATAAACACATTGATTAGATTTTGACATTTTCTGAAGTGCGTCCACATGCAAAACTAGCCAGAAGGATGCTAGTATGTTGATTTTGATGCAAATGTGTTCTGATGTGTAGCTTCTAGTGTCTTGTGATTTGCTTGCCAGCGTATCTTACATGGTTGCTAGGGTGTTTCCAAGTGCTTTCTGGACTAGGTAAAAAAACAGCCTGTATGTTACTTTGGTTCTTCCTTTAATGTCCACTCAAATCTGAAGGACTGTTGTGTTGATTCTATAGTCCAGTAGTTTGGGAAAATAAAACGACACCCAGGACACGTCCAGCACCCGAGAAGCATGAATTGAGGGTTGATTCATGTTCATAGCACCACAATTAAGGTCAGGGGTTCACAACCAACCTCGTACCCTAAAGGTAAACAATTGTAACATTGAAGCTTGCCATCCATCCTTTCATCCAGTTTCCATTTTTCCGGCTGCGTGTGTCTAAGTGCCTTTATTAAATAAAACATCATTCTCCTTTGTGCATTGACCCAGAATTCTGCTGAGTGAGACTGAAGGTTAATTGGACTGAGAGGCTGTTTTATGCACTTACATTAACACACAGGAATTAGGGCTTAAAGTGTCTCAGTTTTGACCTGGAGTTAAAGACAAGATTATGGCTGTGTAAACGTCTGTTTTTACTTGCCTGTGAGTGTAGATCTGTAGGGTCTATGATGTCTTATAGAAAAGATTAGCTGTAATGCAACTTACTGAACTTCACAAAGCCAAGAACGTGCTTATCAATAGCCCAGAGCTTATAAATATATATAAAGTAATTTCCATACTATTGTTTAAATGAATGAATGTTAGATTTCTGTTTGAAAAATCTGTTTTTGTGAACACTCTCACAGATTCACTCACATGCCACATGATGTTCCTGTGCTCATGTTTACATTCTCCAGTGTAGCTGCAGCTGTGTTCTGCTTTGTAGCTTTCTGACACTCGCGCACAGAGAATTTATCCTCAGAGGACACAGGCTGATTTTTCACACACTGTGTCTAAATCGTTGTCATTGAATTTGTGGTGGAAAAGCAATGCCATCACTTTCTTCCTGAACAATTGTTTACTCATTTGTTTTTATTAAACCTAAATTTCTGTCTGAGGTAATATTTCAGAGATGAAGTGTGTATTTGTGGTATCTTATTTAACTGTAAGTAAGGCATATACTGTATAGCCTCGTTTCTCTAAAAAATGTGAAAACATATCAGCATTTGCTCAACCAATGGCGTGAGATTAGGACTGGACAGTTTGACCAATAGAAGTAAAGGGGGATGTTTGTGAAACCTGTTCTACAACAGTCATTATTTTTGCAATTTTTCCACTAGTGGTTCAGAAATAATACACTTCACCTTAATAAAAGATTTGTAATTTAAAACTGTGATTTCTTGGTTTAAAACTAAAAGTGTAATTTCGCACAACTTGGTTTATAAAGACAGACATCTCAGATAACAGGGAGCATACACAGAACATAGGCAAAATAACATTTTTGTTAATTAATGGAAGCGTTATGTGATCGTTGTTACAACCTAAATTGGTGCGCTGGGATGTCTAAACCATAAAAATGATGTGCTGATTATATCAGTCATAACAACAACACAAAAAACAAGCACATCCATACAATTCTACCATCATTTATTTGAAACTAATAAGATTTGTGCTCTCACCGTCGCTCATTACTAACATTCATATCCTGTTTCCCATTAATAAGAATGAGGGGCCCCTCGCTGGCCCTTCTTAGTGGTCATCATCAGTGCACTATATTCACAGCCTTCTTAGGGAGGGTTAATCCATCTCTTTGTATTGATGCTGGAACTCTTCGGAGAGAATGGAGTCACTAGGGAGCATCTGTCTGGCGCTGCCGCGGCCGTACTGCCTCAGAACGGGTACAGAGGGACACCAATTAAACGAGTCTCAGAGGAGGGCAGGAGAGAGAAAAGGTGAGGGGGTTACAGGAGACATTTCACTGCCGTAAGCTGCCATTACTCAAGCAGGGGCCACTGACAACCTGCAAACAATCTGTAATGTTGTAATAACGTTTACTTACTGTTTTCGTTAAGTAGCAAAAACATTAAATAATTATTTTGAATGTTCCAGAATAGTTTTAAACAAATTGTTTTTTTTGGTGTGGTATTATCAGTGTTGCTTGGTTATAAGAACATTAGTGAAATGTTTTTTAAATGCATTTATGAAGCATTTGACCAACAGCTTAAGACTAATGTTTTTATTTATGACATATAACGTTGAAAAACGTTATACTACTGTTGCTGTACAAACTTTTGGATAACGTTGGGAGAACTTTTGAGAATATTAGCCAATGTTCTGAGAATGTTGTCTGTCAGCTGAGAGATCTACAATAAAATTGCTCTGGGGATTTTAGAAATTAATGAATTCATTTTTACAGATTAATTGTATTATTTGTAAAATTGTATCTGTTAGTTCTAATCAAAGATGACAACAGATCACTGTGTGAAAAAGAAAACTATTAATTATTCATATTTATTTATTTGATGGCAGTTTAGGAATAAATACAGTCCTAAGGTTATATCTTGTCTAGATATGTATTGGGCCCTGTTTAATATGGCATTTATCATTCTAAAGTCTAATTGTTTATAAAAAATAATCATACACTTTTTATAGCATCAGTCAGCACCTTTATTTTAGGAGTGTAGGCCGTTAAAATTATTATGTTTTTTATTATTTATTATTTTGCAACCTAGTTGTAGGCTGTTGTGTTAAAGCACTTGTGACACAAAATAGCAGAAAATGAACCTCAGTGTCAAGATAGCTGTGGGTTTAACTCCATCATATTACCAGCAACGAAAGTCTGAGCTGAGACCAGCTACAACTGTCACACTGTGTTTGGTGCGAGTTGCACCGCAGTCGATTAAATGCCCTAATTGACTACAAATTTAGTGACGTGAGAGACGCATGAAATCAGCATTCCTCTGTCTCTCCAGTCTTCTCTCGCCCCCTTCCTCACACCCTCCGCCCCCCGCCCCCGCCGCTTTTCCCCACCCCCCACTCATTTCATGCTGAGTGGATGAGTGAGTAACTAATATGGATCGGACCCAGAGCAGACAGACAGCAGCACCCCCATCCCAGCCCATCTCATCCCGGTTTACTGCTTCAACATCTCTCTGCCTGCCTCCCCTGTCCCTGTGTTTTACCTTTCTAATCTATCTTCTCTTCTGCTCTCATCCGCTCATCGCTCTTTAGATTCTCTCACAGACGGCCACGTTTGTACGTATCCCCGTTTTTTCTCTTTCACCCTCCGCTGGTCATTTTTCAGTCCTCCAGTTCTCACATCCTGTCATTTGAATGAATTAAGCACATAAAGAATTGAGGATGAGACCAGGGAGGGAGATGTGATGATGAAAAATGAAGTGAGGAAGATGAGAAACAATAGGACGAAGATTGTCCTAAGAACATAAAAATCTCTATATGTTGCAGGTTAATTAAAAAAAAATCAGAAATATTTCATTCAGCCATGCAAATGCTATATTTTTGTGTCATTTTTAATATTTAAAACATTTTTTATATATATTTTGTTTCTTTATGGCAATAATTTTAACAATTTTTTCTTGCATACTTGTAGCAAACAGCACAGGTCTTTGTGTCACTTACAGTATTATACTGTAGAATAAGATGAGACAGTATTTGTCTCTCAGTGAAATTATATCTGTCATGTCAGCATAAACACTTTTCTTTATAATTTTGTTCTTCATTGTTTTGGGTACAACTCTTACTCTTCTGGATTCAGCTGAGCAGATGAGAAGAGTCGTGACAGATGTTTTTTATAGTAGACATTATATGTTTTTGATTAGAATTAGATTTTTAACCCTGTTTAATGTTGTTGTTAAAATTTTATGCAGCCATTGAGAAACTCAGAGTATTTACTTGTCAATGTCAGACAAACAAATGTCAAGATTTGTTTATGCATATTTATGCCCGATTTCCTTATTGCTTTTTTAGGATGTTTTTAACCTTTTCTTCTTTCATTCTCATCCTGTGTCTAACCTTCTCTGTTCCACCTTAATTTCCCCGGCCGCCCCAAAAGCTAATCTATATGCTAATAAGTAGATCGCAATCAATGACGCTTCTGCTCGCCTGCGCTGCATTGCATGCAATCAATATGATATAATGCGAGGCAGTGCAGATGAAGGAATAACAGCCATGATCAGATATTACACAATAAGTGCCTCAATTTACTCCTTTTCACGATGGCAGTGTCCTCATATCTTCCTCTGAGGTCAGAAGGGGCCTCACTGCATATATTTTCAATGTAAGATGAAATAATTTACATATAGTCTTCTTTTATGAACAGTTTTGAAAATTTCAGTTGCTCTTTGGTGTCCTCAAACATCTTCAGACATCTGTGGTGTGTTTATAAGCGTGAGGGTTGATTGTGATTGTCCTAAATAAGTGAAGCTCTAATTTTAAGAGTATTAGAGAGGGAGTCTCGTCAGTTTAGGCAATTTATTACACGAAAATTCAGCGCAATTCCAGTTGTAAGAATTTCCATCGAATGATTTTAGGTTGTATGAACGTTCCATTAAGTAACAAAAACATTAAAAATTTAAACGTGGACCTTGTATTAACATTATTGTTTGATTATGAGAATGTTATTTAAATATTTTTTATTTTGTAACATTTCAAAAACGTTTCACCAGCTACTTAAGATTAATGTTTTTGATATATAATGTATAACAATAAAAAATGTTCTGCTAACATTACTGCAGGAACCTTTGATAATTTTGAGAGAACATTAGCCAACACTCTGAGAACGTTTCCTGTTTGCTATTTTAATCATTGTCTTTATTTAGACCAATATTAATAACTGGGTTGTTTTTGTTTTGTGAAGGAAATATGAATGCCCGGTTGCCGGGGTGTTGCTATGCAGATTCTAAGGTGTTCTGAGGAGTTTCAAATGCATTTCTTTCTATTACCAGGTGGTTTCTGGGTGTTTGCTTACTAGTCAAGCACAGAAAATCCCACCTCAAAGTCTCTTTTATTTATTTCTCTTATTAATTTCAAAAACCATTTATATGGCCATAAAAAGTGTAATTTTCCTTCCAGATTGTGAACCGCAGGTCTGTCTTCTGGGGTCTGTTTTTTGGCAGTGGAGCTATCACTGGTGAATATTCTGAAGGGGAGAGGGGATGGCTATAGGAGGGTGGATAAAAAATCATTACCATCATCTTCATTAGTGCAGAGTCAATTGTCCAATCAGCAAGCAGCTCTGCGATGGGGCTCCAAAAGGCACCCCCAGTTGGCTGTCGCTAGGAAACCGCAGAACTGGGGGGGTTGCATGCGTGTTTCAGAGAGAGACAGGCAGAAGAGAGAGAGTCTGTGCGTGACAACTGGGATGTGGAGCTGGTGCGATCAGGACTGGGGTGCTCTCGCACGCTAGACAAAGAAGCATCGGGGTCCAGAGGGGATGGGGTTTACCACGGGGCCGAATGGAGCTGCTGTAGCCCCTCAGAAAAGGTAGGAGCTGGGCTTTGTCTGGGAGATGGGCCCTTGGCTAACCTGGATGTCTCTGAAATGTATTTGCCCATGCATATTGATGCATGTCTGCTGTCATCCATTTCAGTCATCACATCTGTTTCTCATGTAATATCACTTTAATTCTGGATGTTTCTCTGTTACTTTTGGCTGCTCTGTTAGTTTGCTGTGTTTGGAAATAGTGACTATTCCTTTCAGTGCTGCTAAAGGTGACAGCGCATTTAATAGAGTTGTGTTTTGACTGTACAGAATGTCTCACTGGTTGGCAATAGCTGCTTATACCCAGCGAACAGGGAACGTTTTTGGAACGTTGGATAACATTCTCTAAAAGTTTGTTAGTAGAACGTTTTTCTATTGTTATGTATCCTATATCCAAAAGGTTTTTCTTTAGTAGCTAGTGAAACATTTTTTAAACATTAGTGGAATGTTTTAAAACGCTGCAGAAATTAAAAATGTTGAAACGATGTACTTAAAACAAGCAATAATGTAAATAAAATGTCTTAAAAATAATAATGTTTTAAACATTTGCGTTACAAATGGAAACGTTATGAAAACATACAACGTAAAATTAAAAGTAAACCTTAGAGGGGGCGGTACCACAACATAACAGATTCACTCATTAGCAGACCCACTCAAGTGCTAAATATGAAGCAGACTGTAATGTTGTGTGCACGGTATCCCATAATGCATTTCTGCCAACTTCTGTTTTTTTAACAGTTCATGGCATTTAGAAGGTTGTGATAGGTACAGGTTGTGTGTATGTGACAGAGACATCAACACA
>JBAJNP010003040.1:0-42704 GCA_036877545.1 Yasuhikotakia modesta | reverse complement strand
CAATGAGTACGCAGCAGCTGGATCAGATTAATTTACACTACACTTACACTACTACAATGAGTACGCAGCAGCTGGATCAGTAGAAAACAATGTAGAAAACAAATTCTGAGTATGGGTCACCGAACTTCACCTGCATGTCATTTCACTTACATATGGTGTCCTCTCTCCAAATTTACTCCAGAAGGTCATTTTGACTAAGTTTCTGTGTCCTGTTCGCTGGTCAAAGGTCTGGCATGACTGAAACGGGGGGCTGTAGAGGTGCAAGCTCACGGCACACTCAGTGTGACTGACGTTCTCCACACGGTGAAGTCCGATGGAGTCTGAAACAAACCACAATCAAACCACATAATCAGACCAATTAGCAGATCAAATACTCATAGGAACAACCTTGATTCTGTAAGGAACACAGATTTTTACCCGGTTACAAAAATAACTGACCCATTAGTCACATTAAGTCACAGTGATCACTCATTTCTTGATTAAATATTGAGTACAGATAGTAATTGAGTAATTTCAGACTGCTGATTAGTACATTCTTACCAGTGATGTAAGCACACTGGTTTTCCAGTAAGATCTGCTGAGATTTCTGGACCATACCACCCTGTAGTTTTTGATCAGGCCATTCAAATAAAGTTTCCTTCAGCTGTCCCTGGAGAAGTTTCAGGAAACAGTGCGAGTCTGTGTGGTCATGGATGCTACTGCAATGATGTCAAACATAAGCAAACTCTGAAACATGTCAACTGCCATGATTAGCTATTAGCACTTGTGATGATGACAATGTGTCATTGTTAATTTAATACAACCTTTAGTAGGCAAATATTAACAACAAATTTAAACATTCAGTTAAAATATTTTTGTTTTTTTTAAATGTATATCACTGAACAAACAAACAATTAAATCTATTCCATGTTACATTTATTAATGCATTTCAAAATATTATCTTCTTTTATGACTGCAATAAGTACAAGACATTGAACTCTTATCAGATTCAGATAATTCAGGTAATATCTCAAATTTATTGACTCATGTTTTCTGCTTGAGCAATTATTAATCAATGTCAAAGCATTATTGAGTTTCTACTGTTTAAATCATGTTTAACTCAAAAACAACATGTAATTCTTTCTAAAGTAACATTCAGAAGTTTGATTAGTACAAACCGGCTCTTACCTGCCGTGCCCTTCACCCCAACATAATATCATGAGGTTAAATTTTCCATTTCCCTCATCAACAAGATTCCTGGTGTACCTATACAGAAACAGTCAAAGTACAAGTTCAATCACAATGAATCACATTTAGACAAGCTCAAGTAACGTTTAAAGTTAGGGTTAGAAAAATAAAGGTGAATTTGGAGGGTGCCATTTCTTTTTTTAAATTTTCATTAGTTGTTTTTTTTAAGTGAGAGTTTGTGAAAACACTGACATCAGTGGAAGAAACCAGAAACGGATTCAGATCGTGTGTTTGTTTGGAAACCGCACGGCGGACTGAGAGCGGCGGGTGTGGTTCGGAGCTGAGCTCTGATTGGTCGAGATTAGACGATCAGCCCCGCCCCCTCCAGTATCAGCGAGGAAAATCACGTTCACGTTCAGATTTGCACATAAAATCTCACATCGCATTTGCTTAAATAGTGATTAAACTGCACATGATTTAGACGTCAAAAACTGTACTGAAGCGATTAAAGTTTGACTCGCATATCACTATTATAATATTCAAGAAGAACGTTTGCAGAGAATAAATAGTTAATTCTCAATTCGTGTTTGCCACATAAGCGTCTATAATCTTCACTGTTTGTAACAAAATTGTTTAAAATGTCTGATGTTTGTAAGCATGTGTAATACATGTGTAATATTGTAAACTATTTTATAGTATTAACAGCGTAAATATATATATATACCTGTACTGATCAAATTTAGCAAATTTCATCCATTCCTGTGGTTTACTTTCATAGGCTTCCATGATGTTCTGCACCTCCTCCACATTGATACTGTCACTGTCAAAAATCTTGTGGAGAGTTTTAATCAAATCCTCCAAAGTTTCTGGCTTCATGACTTCGGTTCGCTCCATCTCGGTTGTGTCGAGCTGACTGGGGTCTCGCGCAACCGTTCAAGCTTTTATACGCTAGTATCTTTAAAGGACTGTACCACTAGTGTGACAGATGGAGCCACGCAGCGACGTTTACAGTTAACCAGAATGAGCTTTTTAGAACAAGAAATGTAATAAATTGTCAGTGCATGAACAATCAAAATGAGTGTAAAATATGACTGGTGTTTATTTATTTCGCTTTACCTACGGATCCCCCACCCGCAGTACAACTTGGAATTAGCCGGGGTGGGGGCGAGGGGTTCGCCGTCCGCGGGTCACTGTCTGTAGAAAAGAGCGCGTTTCACGCACATGGATTTACTCTGTTAAACACCATTAGCACAATGTTGTAAATTCTAGTGTTGTTGTTGTAAACGTTGTAATAATTATAATACACGTTATACTGCTAAAAATAATAATAATAAATGTTGTTATATGCTAATTTATGCTATAAATCTACGTAGTTTATGAATATCAACATACTCTAGCCGAGAGTCATCTCAGAGACGACATTAAATTGTGCAGATTTCGGACATGCGCAAATAATTTCTAATAAGTCGTAATTATATGATTATTTTATAAAAAATTTACGTACACGTATTTTTTTTATCAGAACATGCCTTCCCCTGGGATCGAACCCACAACCTTTGCGGTGTTAACGCAATGCTCTACCAGCTGAGCTAACAGGAAGGGTAAACCAACAGATTACATATTATTTATATAATATAATAATAATTATAATGTTATTAAAAAATATAGGGAAACAAAAAACAAACTCTCACTCTTTTACAAATATTATAACTGAGACGCGTATTTAGTGATTTGATAGTGAGGTCAGAGCTTGGGCGCTCATCTCAGGACTGTCTGTAAAAACGGGGGTCTGCAATCATTTCTTCCCTGTATCTGTCTCTGTGTGCACTGGGAATGAAGTGCACTGTTATCTTTTTCGTTCATTGCTGTGATCCGTTTGCAGGCAGTGCTATTTAAACTTTGTTGGTTTAGTTTAGGTTAGTTGTTTAGTGCACAGATACTCTCCAGTATTAACCCTTTTACTCAGTTTAATTCGAAGGTGTCACTCTATGCATAAGGATAAATAGACGAAACCTACTGCATTGACTTTTATTTTGAAACAGTTTTTCTTCGCAAGCGACAGTTTTTTCTTCCGTTCCTCCTTAAGCGAAAATAAGAGTCAGCATTAACTATAAAGTTATTGCTTTTTTAACATTACCAGTATCTTACATCTCGTACACGACTATACGCGAACATGATCAAAGCAATTCTCATATTTAACAATCATGGTAAACCACGACTGTCCAAATTCTACGAGCATTACGTGAGTAAATAATCGGCTGATCATTATTACTATTTAGCACCATTTCAGTATTAAAATGAGCTGCTTTAATAAACTGTGTGTGTATTAACCATTGCGTGTTATTATTTGGAATGAATTTATTATATCTTTATAGATTTAGCATAGATACCTAAACGATATGGCTGATATATTCAGTACAAAACAGTTTAGCCCTAACATTGAAGTCTGAGTGCAGGATGTAAAATAAAGCAGGACCAAATACTGAAGACAAATACTCATCTCAGCTCTAGAATCACGTGATCACGAGAACTCTGCTCGTCTGACTTGCATATTCAATAAAAAATCCCAGAGGAAAATTGCTTACATTTTAATTGCTTAAGCGCTTGTTTCAATGGCAGTCTGATCTGCGTGCGAATTACAACACGAGACTTTCTGAAGTTGCTTGAAGAGATTATGAAGTTTACATCAGATTGAACTGACGTCCTGCAGACAGAACAGCATAGTGAGTGTAAAGGCATTTTAAACGGTTAAATGTCCGTGGTCGGGATCTGTTTACGGACAGAGGTTAAGCCATTTTCAACATTATCACAGACAATTTGCCTTGTAATGTGTAGCGTGTTGTAAATAACAAGCGTTTCACTTCTGCCTGTCACCGGTGAAGCTCATTTCTGTTGTCACTGTTTGTGGTGCTGTGACCCCTGCTGGTGAGACTGAGGAGCTGCAGGAAACTTCCGCGTTTATTTGTCAAAATTGTGACGTTCAAATACACACATCAGCGACACTGTCTAAGCAACTTCATTTAATAAACGACTACCTCTCTTTCTAACAGACTGAAGACACAGAGCAGCAAATAATCCGAGAAACGTTTCATCTGGTGTCCAAACGAGACGAGAACGTGTGTAATTTCCTCGAGGGCGGACAGTAAGACAGACGTAAACATTTCTCACACCGTTCATTGTTTGATGTTGTCACTGCTGATTGTGCGCGTGCGCGTGCGCGTGCCTGTGGTGTTGTGTTTAGGTTAATCTGCGGATCCGACAACAAGCTGATCTACAGACACTACGCCACTCTTTACTTTGTGTTCTGTGTGGATTCGTCAGAGAGCGAACTGGGCATACTGGATCTCATCCAGGTGATGCTGGTTCTGCTTTAATGTCGCTGTGTTTGTCAGCCGTCTGCTCACCTCTCTGTGCCTGCAGGTGTTTGTGGAAACGCTGGATAAATGCTTTGAGAATGTTTGTGAACTTGACCTGATTTTTCACATGGATAAGGTAGGACGTGATTTAGACGCACACTCGCATACACAGAGGTATGAATGAGTGCTTTGCTGGCCGATGAGACTTGTAGAGATTTGTGCTTGTGCCGACAGGTTCACAATATCCTGGCAGAGATGGTGATGGGTGGAATGGTTCTAGAAACCAACATGAGTGAGATCATCACACAAGTGGAGGCCCAAACCAAGATGGAGAAGTCAGAGGTTAGAATAGTGTGTGTGTGTGTGTGTGTGTGTGTGTGTGTGTGTAAGCAGGCATGCAGGTGTGTGGAACGCATGACCCAGAATGCCGTTGTGATGCTGTTCTTTTGAGTCTCTGCTCTGGCTGCACTTCTGTGATGAAACTTAAGAGAAATGAAATCATTTTTACTGCCTAAATCATTTTACTGCGTCTGATGATGCCACATGATGCTTGGTTTCTACAGAGAGCATGCTTCAAGTGTCTGAACGGTGCTGTCTCAAAATGGGTTTTTAATGGAGCTGAACTGCGATTCTTTATATTGTTGTAGCAATTGTCTAATTGTACTTTTAATTATGTTTCCATATTACAGTAATACGGTAATGAGAGTTTGGGAAGGTAATTTGGTCAATTTTTAAGTTCGTTTGCTGCATTTTGTTAATGCAGAATATAATTTTGTATTTTTTTATTTTGGAGGAAAATGGCCAGTTTCATTTGATGCACTAATAGCACATAATGTTGTGGGTCTTTTCATTACATCATGATGTTTAACAGCAAACCAACACCAGCGCTCTCTGGTCATCAGATTCTGAATGGTCAACACTGCACAAATACAGAACATTTGACAGGGAGCTGTGTCATTTTCAATGTGTGGCTGATATAAAAAGCCACAGCTGCACTAATGTATTTGTATTTTCGCATGAATTAAATTAACTTTAATGAATGACCTCTCTGTTGACAATACGTTTTAGTTTGACATTTTAGGGTTGCTGTGTGAGGTTAGGGTTAGGGTTAGGGTTAACCAAAGACTTACTACATTCAGTCTGTGCTGGGAGGAAGTGTTTAGTCATAGAGTAAATGATACATGTCACCTTTAAATGACTGCTTGTCTCTGCTGTACACTGATCTGATCTTTGAGCTGTTGTTATTGTCTCTTCACTCTTTCTTCACTATCTGTAGTTTGTTTCTCTTTCTGCAGATGTTTATCTTTCAGTCTCCCAGGCAGGACAGGTAGACTCAGGTACTGCTGAACTTCACATGCAGTTACTGCCACACACGTGGCATTTTGGACCAACATTCCCCTTCATCATCAGAACATAAGCGGCTCCATTCAAATGTTCAGTATATGACTCATGGTATCAAGATTTATTTGTTTATTTAAAATGTTCTGTCCAGAGTGGTCTAAGCCTAAACAGTTTAAAGATCTCAACCTTTTGACAAAGTAGTTTATACAGTTTGTACAAATATTTATATATTTGTAGCATATAGACATAGTTAATACATTAGTTAACATTATTTTACTGAGACATACTAGTTACTGTATATGGTTTTTAATGTAGAGCTTGGCTGCGCAGCTGTTAGTTCTCAGGATCACATGTTAGAACACAGCAGATTTTCCCCAGTAGACCTGCAGCAACTTGTGTAACTCACAGACACAGAAATATTGACAAAACATCTCTGCTGTTGTTTTGAATGTTCAGTGTTTGTCTGAGCACTATCCCATGATGCATTGCTACAGCTGAACAGATGTCAGGTACAGACTGACTGATTGACTGACTGATAAAGACTGTATTCTGAATTACTGATATTTCTGCATTTGAATTATTTTGCATTTCTGTGCATTTAAAGCAGCTTTTATATCAGAATCATCTAGTCTCAGACTGTCCAATGAAAATCAAACAGCCAGTCAGTCTTTACTTGCACTTATTAGATAGTTTCATATGAACAATTCTTAATCTGTGCATCTATATGTTTTAAGATCATTGTTTGGCAGTGACACACACTGTATGGCATTATTGGTTTAGAGTGAAGTCAATTCAACAGTTCATAGAACAGATAACAACCAACAAAACAATCTTTTGTTACTCAGAGTACTATTATTACACCAGCATCTCTACTTACTTCACTATACTCACACGCCACACTACACAAGCACCTCTGTGGTTATTAACAATTAACCTAAATCCATATTAATCAGAATGTACTTACTCAATTAACCATGTCCTGAAGAGGTTTTGACTCAATCATTTGATCTCCCATCATTTTATGAAAGACATCGTAACTGCAGGACAGAATCAAACAGGGTGTTTCTCATGGTATCATCTGTCAACTTCAGTCTGTTCTCACTTTCTTGCCTGTGCAACAGTGCATGCGCACAGCTGAAGGAATGAATGTCTGTCTGTCTGCATCTTATGTGATGTGCAATAGTGCCGGCTGATGTGATAGTGCCATTTGAATGTGTATGTTCAGTCCTGAGCAAGACATTGTCAGTGTTTAACAGTGTTTGTGTGTGTGTGTGTGTGTGCCCGCGTATACACAGGCTGGTATCTCAGGGGCTCCGGCGCGCGCTGTGTCGGCCGTGAAGAACATGAACCTTCCAGAGATGCCCAAGAACATTAATATTGGGGACATCAGCATTAAAGTGCCAAACCTGCCATCGTTTAAATAGAAAAAAACTGGCCCTGCACTAGAGTGAATGTATCTTTACAATGGAGCAAAGCAAAATCACATTACAGATATGAAGTTGGGGTATGGAAGGGTATGAAGTATTTATTATGACTCTTCTCTCTGTGTGTCTTGCCGCAGTGTTCGGAAGGCATGTGTGTGTTTAGCGTTCAGAACATCACGCATAACAAACATTCCAGTATGGAAAATCTAAATGCTTTATATGCCTAAATTATATCGCTTACTGTATGTATGTATTCAGAGTATTTTACAGTGTTTTATATATTATTTGTCTTTTCTTATGCAAGTAGTTTGCCTTGGTTTTCAATTGGTGCATGTATTTTACTTGTGGCAAAATAAAATGGCAAATTATTTTTTGCAACCATGTTTTTATACATGCAATATTTGTCTAGACTTTGTCATGTTTAAAAGTGACTCAACGACGTGGTATTAAACGCAGCCGTTAACAGACAGCGACACACCAGCAGACCTTTTTAAATTCTCAATGGATAAATAAAGGTCTTAAATTAAATTCTATAGTAACACACATTATTTTTCCAATAAGCCATCTGACGCACAGGTGAGTGGACAAAAGCTGTGCTGTCCTGAAAAAAACCTTGAGATCTTGGGATGTTCAAGGTAACAAAGCTAATATTGTTTCAGTCTTAGGCATGACAATTAGTACATTTGTCAAAGCGTTTCTGGGACAACTACAACAGTTTCTGCAGTTACAGAATCTAATAAATATGTGATCGCCTTCAAACAGTGAAAAGCTTTTACTTTAATTAAAAATACTCTAATTACAACTTTTGAATTAATTCACCTTCATTCTGTTTAATTCAACATTATTTTGTGTTTGAATCTAACAGTGTTATAACAACTTATCTTGTATCTCTCGGGGATCAGGTGGGTGAATCTGCAAACAGAGCCGTCTGCTCACAGCTCACACGCTGTGCTGAATCTGGGGCCAAACCCTCTCTGTGTCGTGCGTTAGGGGGTCTATAGGTGGCGCAGTGGTTACAGAGATTGTGTGATGGGTCCTTAAAATGGCGATCAGAGCTTTAATAATTTTAAATCTACTACTCGCCTCTTGAGCTCCTCCTGTGAGAATTTACTGCAAACTAAATTTAAGCCCAGCATTCTTGTAAAAGAAGCTGAGCAAGTGATTATTAAAACCTATGAAAAGATACGTGTTATAAATTATGTAAAAATTGACTGTAAATCCAATTCCTTATGAACAGATGGGTTCCCATAAGACAGTATGAGTAGAATGAGTTTGTGTACTCAGACAGAGGTCTGTTGAGAAGTGTTGCTGATGTGACACTCGTTCCTCACAGTGTGAGGTTATGATCTGAATTAGTCGTGCCTGATAATGTTCTCAGATTTATAAGTCTTGTGTTGTGTTGTGGAAAACTGGTGGTGTTAATGTTTGTACTATGTCTCTGCAGAGGTTATAGGTTTTGGTGAGAAAACGGCTTAAGTGTTATATATATATTATTTGTTATATTGTTATATAATATATTATATATATTATTTGTATATTCTTATAAATATATTCTGATAGAGGAAGTGCAAAAGCCAACCTCTCAGCGACTGACCCCAGATTTAACCAACAAATGAAAAACTGCTACCAGAAATGCATCAGGTCATCTGTCACATTTTTATGACAATAAAACCATTTTACATAAAATCACATCAATGTGAGGTTTATATCACATATATTATCAAAATGTACTAACAGTACTTACTGAAATGTAACTAGTGTGTTTATATGGCAGTATAGTCAGAGGGGACATGGGGACATATTTTTCTCTGATTCTGTGTTTTTAAGCCACCATCAAAGATGCTCATGTTTTGTTTCTTTGTGTTTGGTCACAAAGAAATGGAAACACTTTGTTGAATTCTCCCTGGTGTGGCACCGACCTCATTCACTATCAGCAGCAGATAGGACAGTAATTAAACTTCTCATTTAGATTAATAAATATATTAATAAATTTGTTAATTATTAATTTCTCTTTTTTAAAAACATTTTTGCCAAGTTTGTTTACATTTAAAGTGTATTGGATTGAATATATCAGTGAGCTTTATTTATTCAGTAGGGAAAAAATCACTCTTTTATGTGCTTGTTCACACAGTATGAGAAGCTTCCTGTCTAATTATTTGTAGAAAAACTTTAAGTAGTCTTTTAAGGTATTTCTGAATGCAGCTCTGTTTGCGAACAGCCCTGCTTGACTGCTTCACCCATCTTCTGTGCTGTGCTGTGCTGTCTGCTGCATGGCCTCCCACGCGCTGATCGCATTGTCTGCAGCGGCTGCACTGGAGCATGATGTCACATCTCTGTTTGCTGCTTTTCTCTTTTGAGGGAAACTGGCTAAAGTTCAGCTTGCGGGGCCCATGAGAGAAACTCTTAACATTAACAAAACCTCTTTGTGTTAATGAATTCATGTAAGCGCTGGTTTGTAGATCTGAGTTTGTTCTGGTGCTTTTTGTATTAATAGCTTGTTGATACAACTCAAGACGTGTTTTGAATGTAAATCAGAGTTACATTGGTGTAAGTCAGGAGTAAAACAATTGCAGGACTCTGAAGGTTTTCAATGTGTGAAGTGAAAAAACTCGTGAGTCTGTTCAGTCCTATGGATTCAGATGCTACTGTTGTAAAAATTTGGATGTTTTGTTTTTCTTCTCTTGGTTTCCTCTGCAGTTGAACATGGACGAGGCCTCTCAGTGTCCACATGCCTAAGATTTGCTGAAGAGCGTCTAGGTGATCAGTGAAGTTTCATTCTCTCTCTCTGTGGAGCTGCAGTTTTTCCTGACAGACAAAAGCATGTTTTAATCCAGAGCAGGAATGCGCTGTTGCTCTGTTACTGTACAGACTTTATTGTGTTCAGCTGTTTAAGTTTGTCTAAAAAAATATTTTTAGACAAACTAAGTTCAGAACAAGACTTCTAGTTTTATACAAGTTGTTTTCTAGTTCTATAATGTAGACTGTGTTGATTTTTTAAGATATCCATTCACATTCCCTGCTTTTAATGTTTCCCAATTTTGAATCAACAGCAGATTGTTGGAAGAGGAGGACAAGATGTTCTTCATCCCACCAATGAAGGAACCTGTAGATGAGGGCCGAGCCTCCGAAACACTTGTGTAGTTTGCTGGTTCCACAGCAACCCTGTCAATCTCGATGGTTGCAATTAAAGCATTCATGAAATGTGTGTGTCACACAAGTATCAGTGTGTTGTAATTTGACCACACTACAGGATGTGATTTATTCTAATAGATTTTCAACTTTCTGTATCATCTATACCAAACTCAGTAGTTTAGGTGCGGGCCTCTTTTTAGGATCATAGATGCTAGAACATACTAGTGAAGTTGATTGCCATTACAAATGAGAATTAAAAAATACATGCCAGTAAAGAGACTTACCCTACTGTTGTGTCATTTACAGTTTTTCCTGTGGCTGCACAAGATTCCTGTTTTCACCATCATTGATGAGGTCAGTGTCTGACACACAGCAGAGAGAATGACGTTCTTCAGGAGCCTGTGACCATGGCAACAGTTTGAACAGAAACTCCTGGGCTTTATTCACTACTGAAACCTGCTAACTCTCAAAATAATTCAAGAAACGAAGGAGGTATAGTGGGTATATTCTTAAATGAGGACAAATTCATTAATTCATTAGAAGCAGCTTAATTCATCACGCTTCCCTATAAACACAATAAACAACGTTTGCCTGTCCAAATGGGGACGTTCTATTGTATTAATACACTAAATATTTAACAACAATAACTGCATTTTACAATTTTAAAAGATCTTTGCATACTATATTCGTTTTTGGGATTTGTATTTCATATGGGATGTTCCCAGTAGAAGGTTTAGTTTGGATTTGTTAGGTTTTGCTCACTGTTAGGTACAAATTTTTCTCAATATATGGTTAAATAAATCCACAAACACAATTAAACACCCACTAATCCTGTTTTTCAAATCCAGGTACCCATGGATCCATGCAGAAAATCCCATGACACATTTCCTCCATCTGTCTCACAGATCCTCTTAAACACAGATAGCTGCTTTTGTCTTCAGAGCTTCAAATTCACAGATATCTGCCACATTTATTTAAAGAAAAACATTCTCAATATTTTTCCTCTTTAGAAAAAAAAAGAAACAAGCACCGAGCACTTGTTTCTTGTACAGAAACAAGCATAAATTCATACTAAATTAATTAAATATATAGTGAATACAGATAAACAGACTGAATGCCAAAAACGACTGTGGGGGTAAAGACCCTAAGTGTGTGTGTGTGTGTGTGCATAATCATACACAGCTTTGCATTATATTAAAATCTAATTGAACTTGTAACACTGCTGGGACTGAAGGCAATGAGACACAGAAGAGAAATGAAGATGGTAAAGCCAACATGTGTGAGAGCACAGCATGAGACACACTCAGGGACTGTTTACACTTTTTTCATGTTTTGTATATTCATTCACACAAACCGCTGACATCAACATGCATATTACATGTGCGGTCTATTAAAAAGTGAGAGTGTGACATCAGCATTGCAATGCATGTTGGGACTTTAGGGTTAGGGTTACTTTACTGTTAGGACACGGTAGCTGAAATAATTTGCACTATACAATCTATTTTATCTGTTACAAGTATATGTCTGTTATAAATGTTTGGTACAATTTATACATGTGGCCACAAATAAATGTAATGACTCTATTTGGGTGTTACTTTTGTTTTTATTTTGTTTGTTTTTCTTTAAAGTTTTAAGGCAGTCAGTTTTCCAACATTGTGCCTAATCATACCATAACAGTTCATTTAAGCTAAAAAATGTTCATTTCACAAATTAATTTGGCTTTACGGGAAAACTGAATCTTAAATATGCTGCAGGTTGACTGGAGTAAAATGTTATGAATCAGATAGCATAGCTGATAACTACACTCAGAAGATGTAGATGTTTCCTCAGGCTCATATTTATGCATTATTGATGACCAATATTAGCCTGTTTTCATTTACATTTACATTTATGGAACTCTTCATGAAGAGCCAAGATCTTCTCAAGAGAGCATTAAACAGACACACACACACACACACACAGCATGTAAAATGTGTCAGCTGTAGGACACCTGGGAACAAGGGGGAGGGGTTTACCTCCCCATCTCATTTGTAAGGGATGAAGTTGCAGCAGTCTCATTTCAGTAACCTACATAACAAACGTGATATTCATCAATAACTATATGCATACACTCCATACATAGACATCTATTCAAAATGATCTGTCTTTTATTATAAACGTATCCGAGATGACACCACTTCCTTCTGCTGGCCTTTCATGCATTTAACCCTCCAGCAGGTAAACAGCACTCAGATTGATGAACGACCATCTGACCTCTGACTTTTGACATCTGCTGAAAATCCTGAGCCTAAAGAAAATAGATATTTATAGTAATAAACACAAAACATCTATGAATTTCACATGAGACTTCATTGTCATATTATAGTTAGCATAAATGATAAATTATGCTATATAGTTATAAAACAAATACAGTCTATTTTATTGGGAGGTGAAACATCTGGACTAATCTTTGCAATAATCAAACATAATTGTTAATGTGTTTTTGCTGCTGTTCACTCTAAATTACATTGAGAATATTAGTCATTCTGAACTGTTGCCATTACTTTATTACAGTACAAAACAAAATCAATCTGTGGGCCAATCATATGTACAATGACACCAGCATGACTGAAATTACCACTTATCAGGGACCATCTTTCCCCAACATACCCGAACTCTGCAGAGACGTCTTCATTATTTGCCTGTTCAACCACATGTTCGTGATGCACTTTGTGTGATTCTGTCATGAAGACAAAATCTAAAAATCACAACACAACTGTTGATTTGCACTGTGGAAATCAGGTGATTGTTTACAACACCTGCAGATGTGTGAAGCAGAACCTCACCAAAATATAACAATATAAAGTGTCCTCATGGATTAACTAAAGACAACACGACCTAACACTTTATAAAACTCGTGTTAGTCTCTTTCTGTCTGTCTCTATGATGAATCAGTCTGGACCCAACTAATCAATTTTGTACCAAAGAAACGTTTACCTGAAACAAATTGAAACATGTCTGCAAAGCTTATTTTCTGTCATTTGTTGTGTTTTGGTTGGAGGGATTGATATGACACCTCAGCAAACATTCAACACACTTACTGTTCTGAGATGAGCTTCATGTTCTTAATGCCCAAGAGTTTTACAAGCCAAGACAAAGCAGCTCATCTCATTTGATCCTGCTGCCAGCCTCTTTCATGCGCTTCACAATCCCTGAGCCTCACGGCTTTACACCCCCATCACTGCAGTCCAGGGGTTTATCCCACACTGGAGGTCTCACACAGCCCCTGCTGAAGGAACATCACATGACATAAACCACCACCTGGAACATCATGTGCATCATTTTTTCAGATGTAAACACGTCTTAGGAAATTTCAATAGTCCAAACATAAAATAATACATTATTATATTTACATTTAATAACCATTATTGTATTGTAGTCTTAGATTTAAAAAAAAACTGTGAAAAAAAAGATTAAAAAGTCTGCAGCCTTAAAGGCTCTCTGCAGCAAAGAGCCTTTAAGGAAGAACTGGACTTCTCTGACAAGAACAAAAAATGTTTATTACTTTTTCCCATAAATTAATGAGAATTTCTTTACAACAAACATTTAGCAGTGAATCAGACGTGGAGGAGGTCCAGAGAAATCTTGTGTCAAAACAATTTTGAACAAGGGTCCATATCCCACTGCTTAAAGAATTCCAGCTCAAGTCTTGAGCTGAGGATGACCACCAAAAGGCACCAGCAGAGATCTCCACCCACTGATCTCAGGATGACCCGTGTGAAGAACATGATGAACACAGTTCACTACAGCTGGAGTTTACCAGGAAATCGATATTTGAATCCATCCATAGAGCCAAAATTAAAACTCTGTTCCTGCACATGGACAGGTTTGTCAAAATAGTTCAATAATCCTTTATTTTACATTAAAATGATAGATCTAGAAAATTATATTAACTGGAATCTGTCACAAACATTGAAAACATTAATGTTTTCTAGTATTACTGGAGTACATGTCTACACAGGACCAGCCTGTATTTACTGCCTAAAAACTGTTCCTCATATACATTAGAAAGCACGCCTGTTTTATAATGACATCAAATCTGATTTGTTCATTTTTTTTCTTATTGCCTTACAACAGCCAAAAATAAAGAGGGTCAACATCAGTTCATCTAACAATGTAAAAAACATCATCCTGACTTTTGTAAAAAATAAAAGACAAAATAAACTACAACTGAATTGAACATAATTCACACACATCCGGCTCCATTGGCACAATCAGAATCAATTACAATTTTTTTTGTGACAAGAGTAAACAACAACAACAACAACAACAATACCTAGAGTCTTAATGTTTGTTTTTTCTCCAAATTAAACAAGAAAAACAAACATCATCAGAGATACAGCAAGATAACAGTTAACAGCTAACAAACTTCACTACTCAGGATGTAAGGCACAAATTTACAGAGGGAAGAATAAACCAAATGATTTAACAAAGGGATGCAAAAGTGACTGGGACATTTAAAGCAAACATCTCTGTGTGCTGGTGAAGGCTACTGCTAGTTTTTCTAAATGTGGCTTTTGCTCACTCGTCTGTTCCAACAGATGTGACCAAGTATGGCACTCAGTGATCAGTAGCCATCAGTACAGCTTTTGAGTGAGATTATTGGAGAGAAAATGTGAGATTAAGAGTCTGTAAATCTGTCACAAGATGGAAGCGGCCTCTACACAGAGGCTCCTGTTCTCCCTGCATTCACTAAGCATCGTACAAAGAAACGTTTGTGGGCAAAAGTACTGGCTCCAGTTTAATGACAAAATAATCTCACACTTAATTTCAAATGAAAAAAAACTCACTTTTTCAAAAGCATTATTTTACAAATAAATACAACCTGCTATTAGTTTTGACAGCCCTGTTTAGTCTTATATATATATATATATATATATATATATATATATACACACACACACATTTCAGTTTAATTGGTTATTATTCAGTTTTCCACTGAAAACTACAGCAGGTTCCAGTTTGTTTCATTCTAAGTGCTTGATAAACGGGGGTATTACAGCTTCTGAACTGTCCCACGGTTGTGCTTTTAGCTGAAAATGCAACACTGGCGTCAATGCAGCTTTACATTCTTAACCAGTTGCTTGCTGATGACATTTTCATGTGTTTCAAATTTTTGGGAGACATAAATGTTTGCAGAAGCTCCTTAGCCTGAGCTGCACATATATGGTTTGAAAAATGTAAAAACAAGAGAAAGATTAGCATTTTCTGGACACAGCAGATGCACATCAGTGTTTCACCTTCATGTGGGCACAGATTATGTGCATGAGTCACTAGACCCAACTTTTGTAGAAAGGGAAACCAACGACGGTTTGGGAGGGACATCTGGCTTGAACTGCCTGGAGCTGCAGCGTGGCAGAGATCCACACAAGCTCAGCCTGGGGTGGCGTGAGAGCTCCAGAGCATGTGGCGGAGAGCTAACATGCATTGAGTCCACTCTCTGAGGAGCGGGCGGAGGCGTTTCTACCTGAAAGCTGTGCTTTCTGGACATGTGGGAGGAGTTGGACGAGTTGGTGTTGTGTTGTTTTCTGAGGCCCGAGCTCTTAGTGGCGCTCATGGGAAATCTGCGCCCGTACACAGAAGCATGTACATCGAGTCTTTTGCCCATCTGTGGGACTGCCAGGGGAACCACAGCAGTCAGAGATGCTTCACGCTGG
Source organism: Yasuhikotakia modesta (assembly GCA_036877545.1). Taxonomy (NCBI): domain Eukaryota; kingdom Metazoa; phylum Chordata; class Actinopteri; order Cypriniformes; family Botiidae; genus Yasuhikotakia; species Yasuhikotakia modesta. The sequence goes on along the minus strand of JBAJNP010003040.1, from coordinate 26,588 downwards.
GGAACCTGCGGTGGCACAATGTCACTGTCTGACATTCCAAGGCTGTGACATGGATTTTTGAGGGCCTTGTACTCCAGTGTTGCGGCCAGGTCATCAGGAAAATCTCCCCTATGAGGCTGCTCTACGTACTCATGCTGGTAGGCCTGCTGGTGCTGAGGCAAGGGCAGCACCACCACACTGGGGATGTGGCCTGGTGACGCCCGCAGGGGAAGGTCAGTGGAGATGACTGGAGAGCCTATGGGGGGCAGCTCTTTTGAGCAGGCATTTATCAGGTTCTGGTTTCTTTCCCACTCACGGCTACCATGTCTGGGCTTACGGCGGGGTTGCATGGGCGTAGACTCTGGGGTGGGCAGGGCAGTCAGATCCAGGTGCTGTTCTGCTTTAATAAGAGTTTTAGCATTGACCAGACGTCCATTGTGCATAAGCGAGGTAAGGATGGCCTCTTGGCAGCCATCTTTGGCTTGCGTTTCGAACAGCCCTGTTAGCTTAGTGACACTGTTCATGGAACCTCTTCTGGACTGAACAGATTCCTTGTCCTTGGGGCCGGGCACATCAAAGTTTCGTCGTCTGTGGTTGCACACACAGTACACAACGATGCCTGAAAAAATGGCACCTATCACAAAGGCAAGGATGACAGCAATGGCCAGAAGTGTCACAGGAACCATCTGATCTCGTTCTCTGTGGTACGTCTCACGGATCAGGCCTGCAAAGACAGTTTTAAATGCTTGAAATGTTATTTTTGTGTTTTCTCAGAGAGGGTCTTTAGACTCATACTGGATTTATATAAATAGGATTTTATATAAATAGGATTTTAACCATAACATTTGTAATGTTGTTTACACTCAGATAAATACTGTACATTAGTGCAGACTTAAAGCATCTGTTACAGGGATTCATTCAAGGTGAAACACCAGCAATGGATTCCTGCTGAAGTTCTACAACACCACCAGATTCAACACAATCCTAATCATTAATAACTACACACAGAAGCATATCCTGTACAGCACAAAGGTTAAAAGCTTCTTCACAGGTCTTGTCTGGGTCAGTTTGAACTCAAGAGGATTTGGAGATGCAGCCAGCACTCACCAAACCTTTGAAGATCTCTAACTTTCATGTATGAAGTCAATTGTTTCTAAGCTTCAAAGAGACTGTTAGTTATAAAGAGGACAAGACCTCCAACAAACCCACTCACCCTTGGATACACTCACTCTTATTAGAGCCAGGCTTTAGTTCTCCACAATGTTCAGTGTTCTCATCATGTCTTACAGACTGTATTTGAACACAGTACAGTTTAATATAATTAATACAGCAAACATCTTTTCAAGTAATCTTCCTTGTCAAGTAATACCTGAGTGACTTACAACAGCCACTAACAATAATGCTGATTAATCTCTTAAATATCAATATGACAGATGATTTAAACTTTCTGAAGATTTTCTGAATCTTCTGATTCACATGTGCTGAAATTTCTCAGCAGGATCATATTTGAACATGAGATAATTAATTCTCTGATAAATCATCACAGACACACACACACCTCCAACGATGACATTCTTTAACAGCTCTCACCATTTTACCATTTATATCTGCTATTTCACAGAGATCAGCATGGTGTGTAATGATGTTGGGTGTGAATAAAGGTCTCATCTATGTGTGTTAGTATGTCTGTTACGGACTGTTCTGAGAATATAAGCAACAATATAAAACATCTCCAGTGGCATTATTGGTACAATCTTTATGGCGAAAATGAGAAAATGCAGAGCAGGGATGTGAAAGCGATTTAGTGTGACAGTTAAGAAATCATGAGTAAACGTAAAAGTTTAAAACGTTTCCTGTTGCGTGCTACATACTCATACTTTATACTCATACATACTTTTAAATGTACCGATTGTGTACCAGTGTACCAGCCAAAGACACACACACTCCCTCTCACTACCATAAATACGCGCTTGGTGCTTCAGTAGCTGGTTCCAAGCTACACATTCCTCTCACTTTCTTTTCAAATGGTAAATCAAGACATTTTCCAGTGAGAGAAGTTGTAACATTACCAGTAAACCTTTAGTTAAATCCTATGTGTGAACAAAGAACAGGATTATTGACATAAGGTATGTTATCACAGATTTTAATAGCCATAGAATACAACACATGAAATAGTGGGTGATTTCTAATTCAGACATAGAAGTGAAGTTTATTTTGCGTTGTGCTTATTATAGTATTTTCTAAACCTTCTCTACAGAAGAGATGTTTGTGTGCTGAAGTGATTGTACAGGCCTAACAGACACAGAAACCCCAGAAGGCTGAGCTGTGTGTGTCTGCAGCACCCTTGTAATTGCCCTATAAATTGCAGACACAGAAAGACAGCGAGAGAGAGAACAGAGAGGGGGGGAAGCAGAAAACCGATCCCCAGATAAGGAGAGAGAAACACGTGTCTATTGATTGAGCAGAGAGTGAGATGCACACTAGATTAAGGGTTAGTCAAATGTTGTGGCTACGTTAGAGGTTCAGCCTTGAAACGATCCATGGCAGGAGATGAACATCCTGTGAAATCACAATGGAGGCAGATGATGAGCGTGAACAGAGAAGCTGGAATCACACACACACTCGCTGCTCAAATGTACTGTGAAAGTGATACCAGCTGCACCAACAGATTATTATATATAATTATTTACAAACATTCATGACAGATTTTTCTGCAGGTCAGGTGCTGATATTTTACCAGTAAAAGTGACTGAATGAGTTTCTTTGCATACAGATACTGTAAAAATATCACGCATATATATGACGCGCAGCAGACCAACTGCAAACATATTTATTATGTATATATTTATTAAGTACATAGCAGATATCTTAATTTCTTTTAAGACCCACATTTTTTAAACCAGTAAAACCAGAACCAAATGTAGAGGTGAAAGAGGAGCCAGGCAGCGTGCTTGAGATTGGACTACAGGTGAGTATTTGTTATCTTTCACAGTACAATTGACCTGTCAACAATAACAACAAATCAGCAGAGACACAAGCAGAGGGAGGGTCAGAAGGAGGTAATAAGGGTTAGAATTATCTGCGTAATTATTCATCAGAATTAATATGTTAAGCTGAAAGAAACTATCTGGCCCATGTGAGAGAGAGCCAGCAAGACAACTGTGAAAAAGCAAATCAAATACAGGGAGCAAGCCCAAAAAACACAAGCAATGTAATAACACAGCTAACAGTCATGACGGAAAGAAAAGCTAGGCGCCACAAAACCAATAGTAGCAGTAAAATATGAAGCTGCATTTAAATACCTCAGTAAAACACTGTAACTGAGGAACAAACATAAACAACAATGAATTTCTGCCACCATTGTATGAATCTGATTTCAGCTGACACCAGGCACTGTCACACTCAATTCACACCCAATTCAGATCTTTAAATAAACTAGATTGGTGAGTAAAGCATTTGCAAAGTTCTTAAAAGGTTTTAGGAGATTTACAAATCTACCCAATCTCATGGGGTAAACACCATTGCGTGCTGCTGTCTGCTGTAAAAGTAGTAATATGCAAACCAGATTGATTAATGTTTCAAACCAGATGAACTTATTACATCCTCAAACAACTCATTTAACAGACAAAAGTACACAGAGTTAAGCACAATGCATTATGGGAGGAAAGGTGTGACACTGCCTACAGGTCTATGCTATCTGTTATTGCTTTGGCCAGCTGGAAGCAGAACAGTTTAACCTTACAGGAGAGACCATGTCTCTCGCTTCAAGGCTTACCCTCGTTCTCTGTCTGTGTCAGAGATGGCACGGCCATATACAGGTCGCTTTTGTCAGTGTGCAGGGGAGTGTCCTTTGGCTTCACAATGCGACCCTGACCCAGAGGGTCCCCAGCGGGTGAGGGGGTGGTGCGATGAGCAGTTGTGCCTGCTGGAGCACAAACATATCAGACCTCTTAAAACGTTCCGTTTCTCTCTGATTTTAGGGTACAATATAAAGTTCAGTTTGACACCGAGTACAGATGTCCTGGTCCTGCTAACAAGAAAGTTTCCCAGAATGTTGGCCAATGTACTCTAAATGTTCTCAAAAAGCTCATCAGAAAACGATCTTGCAGCGCTGTTAGTAGAATTTGCGTCTTTATTGTTATAGTAGTTAGTGGAAGGTTTTAAAAACGTTACAGAATTTTAAAATCTGTGAATAATGTTTTTATTAACCCTTACAAAATAACACCTAATGTTTTTTTCTCTTTGGAAACAGTCTTACAAACCTATAATTGTTGCTGGAACATCAGTTCAGTTCAGAATCATCAGTTAAAGAACAGATAAAGCCCCTCCATCATGGCTGTTGATTGGATGCTGCCGTCACAGCCATTAAAATGATTTAGTTAAGTAAGTGCAGTGGTTACTGTGACAGTATTATTTTAAAATTCGTTTTCCACAGAGGAGCGTGACACTTGTACTGGCAGACGCTGATAGCACGCTGATAGCACGCTGATAGCACGCTGATAGCATAGTACTTTCAGATGTCAGGGGCATAATGTCAAATGTCTCCAAAAGTACAGCATACCAATAAATGTTGACCTTGTGGAGATGTTTAAAGGTCCCCATAAGAAACAAGCTTTTACATCATGCAGGATAATCACAAAAGGCAGCCTTTATCTAAAACGGCCTAAATCTACAAAGAAAACACTGACAAATGTAAGCAACTAACCATGTGGAGCATTCTGGGTAATATCAGTCACACTGTGAAGACTGGACTGACGGTCTAACAGACAAATAAAAGAAACATTGACTAACAGAGAAACAGATGAAAGTGAGTGGAGATAACATATGGTTAATGAATACAATTGGTATTTAACTCACCATTAAGAGCCACAAAAGAATCTGAAACATAAGAAATGTGCATTGATTGAAATGAGACTTGCAGAAATCAGTTACTAGGACCATATAAAAACATTTAAACTAGAAAATAATTTCTTTTCCACCATGCAGTTGCCTTCGAAAACGATGCTAGCCTGGTGCTTGCATGATAGGTATAATAAAATATGGCTTCTTCGTGTTATGCAGTTGCTAGGAAATTGCCAGAATAATACGTAATGCCTATTGCTGAGATATTGGTTATTTAATTCATTACGTGGTTGCTAGAGTACAGTAAATGGTTGCTGGGGTGTAGATAGGTCATTAAGAGGAAATAACAGACAGATAGGTGCCTGAATCAAAGGCCAACTCCCATTTCCCATGATGTTCTGATGCTGAGGTATGGCTAATTTATATTGTTTGCTAGGGTGCTCTGAATAGTTACTAGGGCATGGATGGCCACCAGTGGGGTAGTTGCTTGGCTACTGTATCTGGTTCCTTGGGTGTGGCTATGAAGTTAAAATGTCACTGTTTGTTGATGCTTGCTAAGCCAAGCCATATAAGACCAAATTTAGCCCAGTGATAAGTCTATACATGTCTATACAGAATATTTTTTTTGAAAATCTAGCAGAAAGGTTTGTGTGAGGTTAGGTTTGTGGTTTATGGTGTAGGGGACAGAATATACAGTTTTCACAGTATAAAAGCATTAAGCCCATGTAATGTCCCTACAAAACATGAAATCCCAACATGTGTGGAAGAGTTTGCATGTGCATATGAGGGTTACGTCACAATGATTGGGCTCTGCTTACTCTGGCAGGCTCCAAGTCCATCTGTGCTGCCCAGGTCCAGATCTTGCTCAAACGACCATCTGTGTGTAAGCATGCAAACACACACACACACACACACACATTCAAATAATAATAAAGGTCTGAGTAAATATATGCATCATCCTAGCAATCAAAATGTGACCTCTGCATTTAACCCATTCTTCGTGGGGAGTGAACACACACACGCACACACACACACATACACACACACAGAGCAGTGGTTTTTACAAGCCTGACTCACTGACCAGTAGAAAACAACTGCCCCACTTACTTCTGCATCCACACACACACAAACACACACACGGTTCTCTCTAATATTTGTGATTAACAAGCTAGTGGTGACACCACTACCAGCTGATGGAGAGTATTTAACACATAAATACTAAAATAAAGGTTTGTCACTCTCTAGACAGAGAGAGGCAGCATTAGACAGAGAGAGAGAGGCAGCATTACACAGAGAGAGAGGGGCAGCATTAGACAGACAGAGAGAGAGAGGCAGCATTAGACACAGAGAGAGAGAGGCAGCATTAGACACAGAGAGAGAGAGGCAGCATTAGACACAGAGAGAGAGGCAGCATTAGACACAGAGAGAGAGAGGCAGCATTAGACACAGAGAGAGAGGCAGCATAAGACAGAGAGAGAGGCAGCATTAGACAGAGAGAGAGGCAGCATTAGACAGAGAGAGAGAGAGGCAGCATAAGACAGAGAGAGAGGCAGCATAAGACAGAGAGAGAGAGGCAGCATTAGACAGAGAGAGAGAGGCAGCATAAGACAGAGAGAGAGAGGCAGCATAAGACAGAGAGAGAGGCAGCATAAGACAGAGAGAGAGGCAGCATTAGACAGAGAGAGAGAGGCAGCTTGTATAAAGAAATGAAAAGCTTGTATAAAGTGTTTGTGAAGCATCTAGTAAAAAGTGTTTCCATAATCTTTTACAGAGTATTATACCACTAAATACCACAGACCCTCCACTTTCTCTGTTTCTCCAAAAGTTATAATCACAATCTCATCAGCCACATGCAAAGGTTTGGCTGGCAGGCAGAAACTGTCACAGAGCTGAGAATAGTGACATACTTTGTTTCAGATGTGATTTCTCTGCATGCACCATCTGACACCCAACCGCAGTACGGGTCCCTCGAGGCAATACAGGACCTGAGAGAAACACAATTATTGTGGACATTGGGCCTCTATGTGTGTGGGGGGGTCTATGTTTAACATTTACATTTAAAGCTAGGCTTACTTTTTACACCTGCCGTGTCGTTCGCAGCGTGACAGAGGAACTTTGACAACGCAGGAGATGAAGGCCACAAACAGAGAGTGACTCCTGCTGTCTATCTGCATGCTGACGATACGTTTGTCCTCCACACCATCAACACTGCACCTGAACACACCAGACATGACTTCAGTATTAAATGGACAGATCCACTTTCGAAGACTTACCTGTTCAATGTGTTTAACACAGTAAAGCTGATTTTGCCACTGACAAATGTTGTCAAAGTTATATTTGACTAATAAACTACATTACTACTGATTAATCTGATAAACTTCACAGTTCAGTATGTGTCTCTCGTTGAGCTCTCGATCTGCTAAAGCTTTAATGTAAAAAGGCAGCCATTTGTCCCTCACTCTATCTTTAAGCCTCACTCAAACTGCTTTTCTTTTCTCAGGCACTGTTTGTTACAGAAGAAGCTCCTGTAATTGAGCAACCACACAAAGAAGCAGTGAATGATCTTAACACAGCACACACTTCTCATGAAGCGGTGAATGATCTTAACACAGCACACACTTCTCATGAAGCGGTGAATGATCTTAACACAGCACACACTTCTCATGAAGCGGTGAATGATCTTAACACAGCACACACTTCTCATGAAGCGGTGAATGATCTTAACACAGCACACACTTCTCGGGGTTGTAGACACTCAGCTCCTCCAGGAACACACTGTCATTAAGAAAGTTGTTCTGCATCCGGACCAGAAACTTCAGAATGATTCCTCGCTCCGAGCCCAGAAAAACAACTGTGTGGTTACCATGGGGACCAGCAGCATTATCCACCGCGATTCGAGTGAGACGGTATCTGAGGAAATACAGCAGAAAGAAACAGACAGTCAAAGAGATGGACTGACAGCAAGACAGACAGATAAAGATTATAATTAAATTTCTGCCTAAAACCCTCATTTTTGGCTTTGCTTTCACTAAAGAAATTAAACTCTTATCTGTTAACATTTATCTCAGTATTAAACATTAATTAAAATCGGCAAGATAGAAATAATACAAATAAAATGTACGGTTTTCTTTTCTAAGTCATTAAACCAATGTTATATGTTAAGAGACATATATAATCCTTCAGCAAATGTGTTATAATAATTCAGCATTATTCTGGCAAATTTACACACACCCAAATAAACAATAATCAGGGTGCAAATGTATTCTAATTTGCATTTCATTTACAGTCCTACTTTGCAAGATACAAACAGAAAACACATACAAACGTTATTCCTGCAAAGACTGGTGAGTATGAAGAGGCCAGAATTAACCTGAATGAACCTTTTTCTTTCAGCTGGTTATCTGAATAAGACTCTTGTTATCATCAATGAAAACACGCCGCAGATTTGAGGAGAAACATCAACAGTCAAATTTGCTCTCATTAAATCCTGTTTGTCTCATTCATAGGATCATTGTGTTTAAGTATGACTTCAGATCTGACATAGAGACTCACCGGACCATCGTTTTGAGAAACCAAGGGCGGTTTGCGATGGAAGGAACGGCCTCGTCCATCAGAGGGTGAACCTTTATGAAGTTCAATGTTTCATCTGGAAACTCGCTGGACACTTTGAATTTTTCTACAGAAGATCCTGCACAGAGCCCAGGCCTGAAACACACACTTTCATTGGAGACCAAAGATTGATCACATTTTGATACATTACCAAGTGACTCAGTAACCATGCTGTTTGGGTTAGACTGAATGGGAAATCTGTAGACGACACAAACACACTGCAGAACTGTTGCCCCTTCATGTCTCATAAACATCTATCTGTTGTTGTTAAACAGAATGTCACTGCGATGCTCTCATTACCGCTAAACCGCCACATGATCATCATTTTATTAGATTAGATTAGATTCAACTTTCTTGTCATTGGGCAACGAAATGCAGTTTAACCAGAAGAAAGTGTCTGCTAAATAATTCAATGTAATCAGGCTCATATGATCCAAAAACTGAAAGGTCACCTCTGCCTGGGCACCTTCTCCTCAGGAACTGGAGTCCAGGTGGAATCAGGTGACTTCTGCTCTTTAAAGCGTCCAGTGAAGGCTGTGGCGATCTCCCTCATGTCATACACACAGACAGCTGAGCCCGGGATGCTAAAACACATTTATCACTCAGACCAAAACAAAACTGACTCACTCATTTCTCTGGCTTGTGGCAATTGCAAACAGACACAGGGGAGGAATTGTGAATCTTTTTACTGTAAATCTCCGTAAAATTCACTTCTGTGTTCTTCTCCCACTGTAAGTCACTTTGGATAAAAATGCTAAATTCTGCTAAATGCCTAAATGTAAAATGAACCATGAGGCAGAAGCATTTAATTTAACAGACTCATTGTGTGGTTGCACTTCAATTCAAAACTTTCACTCAAATTTGGAACTATGCTGTTCTGAAAATGTGCCCTTCTGGTTATTTTTCTAGAGTTATCAGACGGACCCTGAAGCTTATTAAAGCAGGAGGAATACTGTTGTAATCGGCCTGTTGTAATCGTATCTGCCGCAGCTTCTATTACTAAAGGGGCTGCAGAATAAGGGCACAGATGTGCTTCAGCCTGATTGCAATTTAGATAAAGACGTTGGATGTCAATCTCTGTCAGAACACAGAAAATAGTATGTGGTACCTGTTATATGGTGTGGAGAAGGTAGCCATGACGACATCCCGTCCTTTGATATGGATGACGTCGGTGACGGCCTGAAGAATATTGAAGTAGAAATGTGAGTCTCCAGGGATGGAGCAGTTGAGTCGCGTCTTTAAGAAAGATGTCCACTGTTTCTCCAGGACACGCTGAGAGCCGCCTCGATCGTTCTTACACACGCGCGCCACCCGGGGGAACACCACCTGCCCACACATAAACACACACACACACAACAAACACCTTCATTAGTGATTTTTGGGGGTCCTGCGCTGCAGCGCAATGACAAATGAATCTACACCTGTGAACGTCTCTGATCCAGATCCGATGTACAAACAGACATCAACTGCTGTCATGTTCTGCTATGCAAGAGCGTCATCATGTGACACTCACATCAGGCTACAGTGTGATTACATTAATTTGGTGGGTACAGTAACTGGAGAGAGTTACATGTAAAGAACACACGGGAATTACTCTCTTTAAAAAACTGTCTGAGGCAAACAATGGATTTAAGGTTATATAGAAATTCTAGTTTAGACATCAAACAATATCTGCTGAATGCTTTGATTAATTTTAGCACCTGCATCCTGACCATTCAGCAACCTCAGACATTTAAAACGCCTAGTTCCTGTTTACGGTTCAGGTCACATCCTCTCTGTGGTGTTTAAGACGTCTCTCTCTCTGTGGTGTTTAAGACGTCTCTCTCTCTGTGGTGTTTAAGACGTCTCTCTCTCTGTGGTGTTTAAGTCGTCTCTCTCATACCTTCCCCATGCTGTTGTACTCCATGGCAATTTCCCGAAAGAAGAAATAGATGAACTGGCCGTAATCAACCGCCTGAACAAAGTACGGCTCTAGAAATCAAATAAAGAGTAACAGTGACTTTAAATGTCATGACATGTTTAAAACAACTAGCCTAACATTATTAAAATGCACATTAGCTGTTTTATAGTTTACCCCAGATCACTACTTTCAGAAAAATGCTTTAATAAATTCAATAAATGACCCATAAAACAAAAGCTCAATTCAAACTCTGTGCTGTCACTTTCAGAAACATATGTGTGTTTCTCTGAGAAGTGTGAGTGTCTGATCAGCTTAATAGTTGTTCTGTGGCCGTAACACACAAGGTGATGGCAGATCATGTTTCTGTCAACAGACTGACTGCAGAACAGAAAAGCTCTTGAAATTAGAGTCAGTATCTAGCTGCTCTCAGACACTCTAGCACCTTTCAGCCATTTGGAGTCGTGTTTGACTGTTCTCAGAGTCGGACTGTCTCCCAGACTGCGATAAATCACAGCATCGATGGCCAGAAAATCGGTAACTGTGGCAGAATACAACTTCCCATCTGAAAGACAGATAAATGATAGCATTACACAGAGAAACACTGACAGGCAGTATGAGGTCTCTATAAACATCAGCTAATGATGACCATCATAATAGAATGATTGCCCTAATGCTGAAAACTTTCACTGGAATGTTTCACTAGCCACTACTGGAAAAATGACTCATCTGGTTTTTCTCCTCACATCTAGAGATATTTTTGAGCCTGTATTTTGGGAAAGACTTTCTTCTGTCTGTGCCACAAAAGGTTTATGTGTTTCCAGACCAATCCTTCCAGAAACAGAGAGCAACTGTGGCACAGTGTGTGTGTGCAAATTGCGTCAGTTACTGGTATTCCCGCTATACTACTGAACAGGAACTTCAGTTCAGTAAACATTCCTCCAGCAGGGCAATCAGTGACACGTCCTATAAATACAGCCACACATCCCTGTGACACATACAGCATTTAAACTGAGCATCTCACCAGCAAACAGAGCCACGTTGGCATGTTTGGCATCATACGGGCAGCGAGCCATCCCGCTGATTTCCTCGCCCACCGCATCCAGGCTGTCCATCTGCAGAAATGGAGAAAAAGGTCAAAAGTCAGCCAATCACATCAACAGTGATTCAAACAGAGCAACACCATTAGCAATTACAGGATAACAATGAACATGGAGTGTCTTCAAGTGAATCCCTAGGAGTGTAGCGAGAAATTCTCTCTGGCTTTTGCTTTCTCACTTTTGACAGATAATGGACGGGATTGCTGGAACACTGGTCTGCTTCTGATGCGATCTCTTGCCATCTAAACACATCATTATATTCTCAACAAGTCAGTTTAAAACTCTAAAATTTAGAATCAAGTTATGCAGGGGTCTGATAGTTTATGGATATTTTATTATTGCCAATCCCTTACACTCCTGCTCTGTAAAATCTTATGATCTACAAAACACCCTGCATTCACGAAGCAAACAGTATTATGGATGACCTCACAGACCCATCACAAACACGCTGCATTCTCACTTCTTTTGGGTAGTAAAAGGTACTGGAGCTTTCGGGCCCTCACAACCAGACTAACTGAAAACTGGACTGACATCAACAATGCACAATAAACACACATACATGACTGTAACACGATGCACACACAGACACCATGGTCTTGTATTTAATCTTTTGCATACTCTGTATTTTGCACATCTCTGAACCATATTTTGTTTTTGCACATCAGCACATCACATCGTACAGCTGCTAATACTGCCGTTCCATACCATCAAATGTTTATAACAACGCTTCCTCACTCACATTTTTCAAAAATGTGTATATTGGGCAGTACATATATGTACACTGTCGGCGCATATATGTACACTGTCTGCACATATATGCACTTTATCACATTCTCGTGACGTCTGAACACATGCACTTATGTGGAACCATGTAACTGTACCTAGTTCCTGTTGTCTATGTACTTGCTACACATGTTTAAATTACAAAAATAACCTTATAAACTTTCTGAATGAAAATTGAAACAGCTTATATTGATATCTGATACCTGTCATCTGTCATGTTGACTACATGTCACATAGGCTCAAAAAACATACAACACTGAAATACGTGTGAGCCGTAACATACAATGACATGTATTTTAAATGCATGTACGTTTTATCAAATGGTTCAAATGTGTTGCAGTTTTCATCAACCAAGTCAACTTTATACTCATAAACCCATTACAAATGTAGTGTCCCTAAATAGTTTTGCTAATATACATCATATAATGATCAATGAAATCTGTATGAATTCAATGTGTTAAAAATTCTCATAGTTTTCCTGTTTTGTTTGTTTACTTTTTAAAAAGTAAAGCTGTATTATTGTAAAAAAAAGAACTATATAAAAAAGAACAAAAAGCAATATTGTAAAAAAGAACTATATAAATAAATGTGAATTGTATTGAAGCTGCACAACACTCGTACCCTCTGCCCAGCAACAGCTGATGTCATCAACACCAAGCTCTAACTCCAGCCGATTGGCCCCCAAGAACACAAATGTGGAGTGGATGAGCCAGGGTGGGACACAGATGGGGGGATTTGTACAACCTCCTCCCAGTACAGATGATAAATGCAGAATGACTTTGACACACGCTTTCTCAAAACTGTCACACAAGGCAGATGGAAAACAGAACAACAGAGCTGCCATCACAGAACTGTGGAGCACACAGAGCCTTCAAGGAATGTGCGTCAGGATTGTTTACCGTTTGAACTGTGATGATCCATTACAGACAGTTTCATAAATGACAGGACACGCACCGAAAAAACAACATAAAGTCCAACTTCAACAAATTCCAAACACTCACCAACGACAAGCAAAAACTTTTATCTAAACAAACTTTAGATGAAAGACACAATGTAAACGTCACCAGGACTGTAAGCTGATGTGTGCGCTCTGAGAATGAATCATCTCACTGACACACGTGAGGGTCAGATTGTGGTCAGCTTGTCTCTGACCGGTTAGTTCCTGCTGGTCACAACTAAACAGGGGCATCTTTCTCCATTGACACCCGATCAAATATAACTGTATTCTGACAAGAAACATTAACATAAAACAAGTAACAAAATAATTGCAAATATTCAAGGATATGCTTGTGTAGATATTTTACCAGCATTTGATATTTGATTGAGAGGCACAGTTTCCCAGTTTTGTATATTGTGAGTAATATAATACAGTATTCTTGATTCTGAAAATAAATAAAATAATAAAAATGCAAACAGGCCAACATTTGTGTTTTTGCACACACACACAAAATGATAACACACTGCGAACAGAACACTTCTACCTTGTATGTTCGACAGGAAGGATTGAAAGCGTTTGTTCCACACACAAACAGAGAGTCATCGTTCTGCTGAAGAAGAACCTTGATGAAATTGTGACATTCCTCCTGACATAAACAAAACAAGAAAAATGACTTTTTTAATTTAAACTTCACATAAACTTTTTTTTGCACGTTTTTGCACAGTTCAGTTCTATAACACACAGCATTACAAACATCCTCACAGAAAATCTTTTGTTGAATGTCTGCAGGTTTATTTACACAAACTGTTGACTGCTACTCAGATCAAATACATTTACAGATAAAAAAGCTCACGAGATTTGTTTAAAATTTAAAGTGATAGAAAAATAAATAAGGATATTTTAAATCTCTTTGGGGGGGCTGCGTGTATGGGGAACAACTGTACCTTGTGCTTGCCCTTCATTCTACAGGTGTCCACATCTGCCTGCCTGGACTTCCATGTCAGTTTCTGTGGACAGGAAATCAGATCAATGGTGATACATTTTAGCCTGACACATTACAGCAGACTGGACATCCTGCAGCTCTAGACAGAGCCGTGATTAAACTGTTCTCAGCACTAATCAATCTCCACCAGCCCTTCAACAGTCTTCTGCTTACAGCGTTACATACACACAGAAATCTTCCGCTCGCAACGTCACTCTCAAGCCAGATGACGCATGAAACTGACTGCTGATAGGATAATGTGCTTACTGAGGTCATGTCACCGCGGCGACCGCTGCCAGAGAGCGGCTTGGGTTTGTTTCCTGCCGGGTAATTAAGAGGAAGAACAGAAACATGAGGAAGACTCACTTTGTTGAAAAAGATCTCGTCTGTGTTTGTCGTCTCAATGTCCACAGTGTAAATATGATCTCTGTAAAAAGATGCAACATTAATTTATCATTAACATCTCTGTTTCTTTTAAACAAACTCAAACTGAGAAATCTTCTACTTTCTAAATGAAAAAAAGAGTATCAGTCCCACACAAGCCTCCTCTATGATTTAACAAGATCTTAGTGTCTCATTTTGTGGTCATTTCACATACAGCAGAAGAGATGCTTACATGATCTCACTGTATCTGAATGAAGATGTGTTCCGCTGCTTCACGCACACATTTTCATTCAAACTGAACGCTGCTAAATAATATAAACCAGCAGCACCATCACAAGCTGCATTCAGTATCAGAAGATACTGGAAACCTGCTCTTGTTTCTGCTTTAAGGAGATTCAGTCTCTCAGGAAATCTGAGAACATGAGGGCATGACTTCACTCCACATTATCAGCCAAATGCGTAATCTGCACCATCCAAGACCTGTAAAATTGTATAATCAATTCTAGGGGTGTAATGATATACTAATGCCACGGTTCGATTCATAACATATAACACATAACTTTTTGAGTCACGGTTTGCTGTGGGTTCATGGCATGACACCAGTTATGCTAAAGAACACGTTCAAATATTTTTTTCATAATAATAATAATACTTATTATTGTTATTATTGTTACAATAATTATAATAATAGGAGACAGTTCTTCAGTGTACAGGTGTATTTACCTGTCATTTGGGGCAGTCTTGTAGGAGTTATAAGGCGATGTTCATGGAGTCAAATTTTTCTTCTAGGTATTGCTGTATTATGAGCGAGAGATCATCGCTGCACACAGCACACGATATTTTAAAACACTATCAGTAGCTGTACATAGAGTCTTATTCTATTCCAAAGAGTCCCAGGACTGTTTTATATTAAGTAATACCTGATTCAATCGTTAAATTCTGGTCAGAGTTTAAAAAAAACACTAAACCCTAATTCAGGTTGCTGCAAATAGCAATGTTAATGTAACTTTGTCATCCATTGCTCTGCAGAAGGTGGACTTTTGAACCTGAATAACGAGTAGATTATAAGCAGACACATAAACAAACAGACCAACTGTGCTCAGACTTCATGAAAGTTAAAGAAGAAACTTATTATGCTCAATTTTCTGTGTTTACATATTTCCAGCGGTGAAAAACTGATATTACAATCTCATTCTGGAAAAAAATTGACAAACATGAAAGTTTGAGTTTTCAAACACGACCAGACTAAAACTGTAAAGCACGGCTGATCGGTCTGTGAAAAACAGATTCCTGTGTAAGGGTCTTTGTGTTGAGGAATGCGGTTCTCATGCGGGTGACCGCGAGTCTGTGCTGTTCATCTGGTGGCCTTTTGTCAAACAATCTCACTCTCCACTTCCACAGAAAGGACCTCATTAGTATGCGTGTCAGACCTGTCAATCTACACAAATGAAGCCCCCCCAACTCAGCTTCATCTTTCATGACAACATCACGTCACTGGTTCACTTCACATCATGCATAATCAGAGTGTGTGTGTGGTGTGTGTGGTATGTACAACAGACTCACACACACACACTGTGTTTTCATATTTTATAGGGAGATTTCATAAATGTAAAGGTTGATATACCGTGCAAACTGTATATTGTATCCCCCAACCCTATCTATAAACATAACCCTCACAGAAAACACTTTGTGTTTTGGCACCTAAAAACAAAACTTTTGGCATTCCTTTTTTTAAATTAAAACCATGCAGTATGTTTTAAAGCTATTTGAGGACATAAAAGAATTCATGTTCACATTGTTATACATTTGTCACCATATAGAGGGTCTTGAAAAACTACATATACCAATACACACACAGACCCAGGACACAAGGGGATCTTGACAGGAAAAACTCCAAAGCACTGCTGTTACAGAACAGACACCGGGGTCAGTTGGGTTGCAGTGGCACTCAACAATCTCCCATAGTTCCAGACTGGATGGACGGAAGATAATCAGACCTCAGAGTGTGTGCGTGTGTCTGATCTCAGCCTCTGACTCCATATAACACATTTTCAGTTGTACCATAAGACCCTGTCACTGCTACATACATGCAGCTTATACACACTTTTACATACACAACAATATTTGAAATCTATGAAGCAAATCCATTATTAAATGGCAGCAGTGGATTAAACACAAGCCAAATCATGACACCAGTTCTTCTGTAAATTAACCCATTTCTGGCATGTAATGCCAATACTGTGTGTGTGTGTGTGTGTGTGTGTGTGTGTGTGTGTGTGTGTGTGTGTGTGTGTGTGGCGAGAATTTTAATCACTGGTTTTGAAATAATTTTAGACCATCACAAAACCAACTGCAGTTTAATCCCCGAGTGAGACATACTGTCCTTATTAACTATAGTTCATCTACAGCGGCTCTGTCACTTACACAACGTGTGTTATTTGATGCCCATATGCTGCTGAATTGGGCCTCTATCAGCTGGAATGGATGTCTGGTTACTATGCCAACAGTCTGGACAATCTTTGGTTTAACTCACCAGTGACACCAGCCAAAACGTTTAAATAGTAAACTCACCTGGCAGCGATATACAGAGTCCGATTCATAATGACAATCAGCTGAATATCCAGTTTATGCCGCTGTGTGCTGTTTCTCCCTGGTTTGTGCCCAACAAATGCTGGATATTGGTTTGTATCTGGAAAGATAAGAAAGGGAATCAAGTGACATTCCTGCAAATTTAACTAAATCAAAGATTTGTGTCTTCTAGTTTATTCCTGTTGCTTTGAGGTCATCCACTGTATGGGCTCCACAACTTTAAACTGATAGACATATATATTCAGACTGACCTATCCAGGGAAACAAACAAAAAACATTGAGGACTGACCCTGCACTCAAAGGGGATGCGAATTTTAGCTTCTTATAAGATCTCAGCTTCCTATTGTTCCAAATAACAGTTCCTCAGGTAATGCAATCTTTCAATTTTACACTGTTATCAAACAGAACTTCAGTGGTTTGAGTTCAATGCCATTTCACATATTGCTTTGTCTTTTTACATATTGCTACCCATAGCTTCCATAGGAGAATAAGACCTGACACACACTGTGACATCACAGACGCTCATTTACAGTTGGGCACAGGAAGATGGAGGAACAGAGCCCAGGACAGAGACTCCGTTACTCACAGTTGGCATGTGAGATACTGATGGGCTCAGAGTCTTCTGGGAAAGCGGCCTCAGCCGTCTGCAGCAGCGAGAAATACAGCAACAGGAGCGCCGACCGCATGTTTCCTTCTCACCGCGTCCCACACAATCACTTCTGAACTTCAAGCTGCATGAAAAAACAACACACATTTCAACAGCAAAATAAATGTTTCCTGCAAAACAAACAGACACAAATAATAAAGTGAATTATAAACAGATTACAGCGCAGCAACCATCTTATAAATTACAGATCGATAATCTCTGAGCATCACGGGTAGAAAGAGGTTTACTGATCCCACTGGATCTCATCCAGTAAGAGAAATAAAGAGCAGAGCTTGAATGATAAAATGATGCTCTTCACCTCTGTTTGTCTGAGCAGACTTCTTATGGTCACCTGTGTTTATTCACAATGATCAATGGACCATTTCACTGAAAATGTGCTTTCCATGACCACAGTTTCACTCAAGGATCAGCCACAAACATTTGCAAGTTACAAATTCTCAAACTGTATTTTCTCACCATTTTCTTTCTCACTCTGTGTTTTACATCAAGTTTTAGTCTTGAGCCTGATTGACAGGTGCCAGGGGAGAGTTCACTGACACTAACTGATCAATAGACTTAAAACATCAATAAATTTAAAACATCAACTGATCTGAATCAAAGTAGCAAAGGATTCTGGGTAATGTGCTCACATAGGAGCCATTTTCTCTAATGTAACTGTGACCCAAAATTAGTGTGCACTAATGAGACAACAATGCCTTTAATGAGGAGGGTTAGTGTTGTAAGGGTTAGTGTTCATGAGGAGGGTTAGTGTTCATAATGAGGGTTAGTGTTGTAAGGGTTATGTATGGCTCCAGAACATTTTCCAAACAGGGGTAAAATAAAGGTTACAGTTAGTCTGTAGGCATTATATGCTTTATTTAACATCAGCTGAAGACTATATATCCTCGTTTGCATTTGTGTGTGTACATTTGTGTGTGAGCATCTAATGTGCTTCTCCAATATTGTGAAACACTGTGACAACTAACACAGGGATTTTGCTGGTGTTCACTAAATTAAAATAAATAAACAATTTTAAATCTAATGTCATGCATATGTTTGTGTGAACAGCCTGATATTAAATCAATTTCAATGAATGACCTCACTCATATAACAGTTTCATGTTTACACTGCAATGTATGTCAAGTCTATACATGACAGAGACCATAACCAGCTCTTACCATCTCAGATCACAAACAGAGCGGAAAACCAGCAGACGTCCCTCAACAGTCAGCAAATAAAACATGCTGTGCTGCATTAAATGACAGCTGGTTAATTTACTGCACAGATGGCACAGTAAACCAGTGACAGAACAACATGAGTGAGGGAGTCACATGACCAGCTAATACTAGCAGTGGGTGGGTCTCGTTTAGACAAACTGGCCTGTGTTTAATTAAAGCTGTCCATCACAGGTAACTGAAAATCATGTAAACTGTGTTTCAGCCCCTACGAAAGACAAAGTCGTTAATAAAACGACAGAGATGTTAATAGTGGAACAATCTAAATATGTTAGCTGGGTTCACACACCTCTAAAAACTCGGCATTCTCAGTATCACCTCTGAAAATATAATGGGAAACGAAATGAACTGTGATCCAAACACAGCAGCAGCATTCACACTCAATCAATGCTTCATTTGTCCTTCTGCTGCAGAGAAGCTCTTCTGTGGAGAAGGTTTCCAGATATCTCCCTGACATTCCAGTTTGAAGTGTTTGTGGTTTTGGCCGTAGTTACACAGAAAACCCCTCTAACACTCCATTACTAACCAACACGCTGACCAAAGCCAAGCTCAACATGATACACTGCAAACACCCAATCTCTAGGCCGCAGATACGTTGTGCTCTTATTGTTGTGCTAGATATTGTGCTATACAGACTCATGAGAAACTGAACAAAACCCTAGTAGTTGCAGACAGCTGACACTCTACATGATTAAATCGTGTATCACTTTCAAAACAAGCGTTACTTTAATCTGGTCAAAGTGCTGCAGTATCAGACTTTGCTCAGCATCAGTAAAGTTCTACCACTATAGAAGGTTTCATAGGGCGTCTGCAGCTGTTGCTCATCACACAAGCATCAACACTAATCACACATGCATCAACGATTGCAACAAACATACAAATCCTCTAGAAGACTGTTCAGTACCTCATTTTCTCTACTGCATTACGAGACATTTTTGATGAGATACTTTTGATATCAGCTGTGTCATGCGATTTTGTTGTTCTAATGGAAATTTCTCATTAATTTTGTAGCAGCCCCACAGATCACAGCAGGTGTCTTTCAAAGGTTACTGGATGGCAAAACCATGTGAAAGATAAAAACAGCTAAATTGAATCATAGCACCGTGTAAATACAGACTAAAGAGTAAGATCGACCCATTCATTAAAACTTGTCAAATCATTTTACACTCAGAACAACAGGTGCTAGTCTGTGTTCATAAGAATATAGAAACTGAAATGAAACACTTTTAAAGAAGAATTAAGAGCAGGACCTTCTAAACTTCCCTGTCTTCCCATCATGTCCTCCCCACTCAATTTTTTTAATAATCCCATTGCTGTTTAACAGTAACAGCAATTAAAACACTGAAGAGATCTGTGATTTCTCATTTTTACAGGTTTAATATGACAAGTATTTTGCCTTGGTTTAAGCAAAGGTCTTTAGTAAATTTAAGCACATGGTCAAATGTTCAGATTTTTTCTGCATGTTTAAAGACAGTAATGTTCTTTAGAGGTTTTGCTTTATAGAGCTCTGTGCACCTGAGGAAAGCTGATCTCTCCCAGGAGCAATTGCTCACAAAAAAAGAGACTAAATACTGTCAGCAACAATTCAAAGCCAAATGCCTGCCATGACGATTAGGGTTCATTTCTGCTAAAACCCTTCACTGATGCAAAACAAGCAACCCTGCTGAAACAGCTTTTACTCCCGACGTCAGCAACTGTAAGGGGATAAGTGGAAGTTTTCATTTCCAAAAGAAAAAAAAAAATCGCCCCTTGATGGTTTCTGATTTAGAGAATGTTTAAAAATTTCACCATTGAAATGAGCTAATGACCTTCAGTGTCTGTGATTTAGAATTAATATAGCAAGAAGTGCAGATGTAAAACTGAACAGAAGGGAAATTATTATACCATATAATAGCAGATTTGATAATCAGACAGTATTCTCAAATCTCAGTATTGTCCAAACAACACACACAACTAACATTCTGTGGATAAACAAACCTAACCCTAATTACTAACATTCAAAATATTTAACCATATAAAATCCTCACACAAACAGAATGAAAGAATTATTCTAACCATGTGGATATCCTGCTATTTCCCACCAGCGATTGCAGACACAAACACACGCCCAACACCCACCAGCCAACATCAGCACCAGCCTCACTTTACTTGCTTTTGTCAACGTCATTCATCATCGACTCAAGTAGCTATTCTCTGTGTGAACGCAGAGATAATGAGAGCATCTCCGAGGCTTGTCCTGCAGACAAAGATCCATAAAAAAGGCAGTGTTTTCTACAGCCTTCTTTAGTTTACAGCTGCACAATCCACTAATATCTGAATAATGTTGAAATATTCACTCAGTAATGAGTTTTGAGAGACTGCTTCAAAAACACCCACTGACACACAAAAGCAGCGGGATGTGTGCAAAGAGCTAAGGCGGTTTCCTGTTAATGAAGGCGCTTCACTATCACATACAGTCATGTACCTACTACCCCTCCGATGAGAACACCAGCACAGCCCCAGCCTATGAACGCCATTTACAGAAGCAATGTTGTTTTTTACTGCCTTTAATGCCCACATATTAAACCTGCTGCCAGAGATGAACACATAAGATCTGCACACCGTGTAAAGCAGCACTAATGCATACGAACAACATGTAATATGATGTTACATGTTATATTAACGTGTTTTGATTCGTCACTTATTCAAGTAAATTGGGTAAATGCTTCTAAAGCGTAATATGTAACTTTTTCGCTGCTAGAACACGTATATTACATGACAGGCAATAAGTGACAAGTGATGGTGCACATAAAATCAAGAATTTTCATGGATCTACAAATACTTGATAAAGTGCATAACTGAACAAAATATAACACCCTGCAAGTGATTCTTGGACACTACCAAAAATCTTACATATTGTGCCTTTAAACGATTATAGCCATATAATCAAATATGATTAACATGTG
The DNA here is from genome assembly GCA_036877545.1 of Yasuhikotakia modesta. NCBI lineage: Eukaryota > Metazoa > Chordata > Actinopteri > Cypriniformes > Botiidae > Yasuhikotakia > Yasuhikotakia modesta. Next base: position 4,660 of record JBAJNP010003040.1, on the reverse strand, counting down.
CTGCATTACATTTGTTTTTTTATAAATGTGATAAAAATTTTCCCAGACCTTGTCATGCACATGTAGAGTCAGAATTCACAAATACTGTTTACAGAGCAGTCACTGAGGTGTAATTCTGCACACACCTCAGTGCGCTGAAACAGTGTTAACAATAGGACAAGACTTCCTGGGCTGTGTACTTCAGTACTGATGAAAGAAGCAGGATAACACAGCTCAAGTGTGTGGGCAACATCATTCAAATGCCAAATTTAGTGAGCAACAAACCAACAAGAAGCAAAACCTTGTGCAGTCACATACTGTAAAAGTGTATAATAGCAGGGTGAGGGTGAGCCTCAGCTAAATCTCACAGCAGCAGATTAGTGACTCTTATCTGGCGGAACAGACGCCCCTCCAGCATCAATACAGATGTACGCACTGCTCCTTTATTTCACTCAATGGGATTAGAGCCACAAAATCTGTGAACACTCCCAATCAGCAGACAGTGATGTTAGTCGACGCTCTGTCTTTCTGAAGCACTGCACACTCTTCTCTCAAACACAGTTTGCTCATGAGAGACAATGTAGTATTAGCAATAGACTATGTCATCTTTATAAATTAAATGGTCTCACAAAAAGCTTTTTACAACTGTGTGCTTTTTATTTTCTTCAGTTCTTCAGACCTTCTAAAACACTTGGAGTTTGTGTGCAAGGTACAGTTACAATCTCCAGATTTACTACAAAGCAAAGGATCATGGACTAGAATTTTGTCTCTAGCAATTCAAAGAGATGAGTTTTACGAGAAACTCTAAGACAACGTCAGCAGTGCTGAGCATTTCACAACGAAACACAATCAAATAATACACACACACACACACACACACACACACACCTGGTTATCCTCACTAAACACCAGATACACACTCACACCGGTTCATGGCTAACTCACAGGATATGATGTAAAACACCAGCTAGCCAATGTGCTAAATTTATGGTGAATTTGTTCGTCACATCCCACATGACTCCTCCACAGAACAGAGATCATCAGCAACACTCATCTACCATCACTTATACAATCATAAAATGTGTATACATCATCAATAAGTATTAATGATGAAGATGAGGACAATGTTGATAATCCTTTATGTTAAAATAGGTTGTTTTAATGACTAAATATGCTTAAAATAGTCAACTGTTTTTTTGCAAGCATGTCTTGCTTCAGAAGGTATTTATATATAACTGCCATTTTAAAGCTGGGAACATAACTCTGTTTGGCTGAAAGGGTTACTTTCCTTAGATGCCTTGAGAGAGAGTAATATGCATAATGCTTGCATTTTTTTACATTTTTGGGTTGACTTTAAAAGTGTTTCTCAAATTAATTTAAATCAATTCTTGAGGGTACCTTAGTGTCTGTGACATCATGAATCTTGTCCCACAGCGAATGAGAATCAAATCAATAGTTGCTGTGTTAGAGAGCTGCTAATGTCCATCAGCTTAACATCTGAGAAAACCAGTACTGAACCCCTGAAGATGTTTTGTTTTTGCTCTTCATCTGCCAGTCTGCCTCTGTTCTGAAGAAGTGCACACAGCTATGGGAAATAAGGGAGATCTTTACACATGGATAAGTATGTGGGTCACAGATAATGTGCTGGGGCCAAACACTGGGGTGATTTTTGGCCAGTAAAGTCATGCCCTGAGCTCTTTGTTTTGCAGCCCTCGTCTCTTCTGTCTGGACACCCCTTTTCACGTCTTCCCTGCATGATGCACACTGGCGCCTTTGTGCAAAATCCATTGAAAACCAGTTCTAGTAGGACCACCAATTAGCAGAACCCTATGGGGTGACATACCGTCTTCTTCATCCTAGCTTACAGTAATAACGGTTTATAAAACGAGATTTTATTTTATAGACGGTTTAAGGGATGCTGCCGAGTAGGTAGCAGCGTGAGCTCAGCAAATCATGCGTTACTGTTGAACGTGTCCACGGCGCAAGATTACCAGAGACAGCATAGCAACTCCATCGCATAGCAACTCAAACACAGAATAATGTTACATTTTAATTTTTTTATATAGTTTTTCTGCTCAGTTCTTGTGATCCATGTAACCACTAAATAACAGCTAACTAGAAACAGCAGTGAAGCGAGAGACAGCACTATAATGAGGTCTCTCGCTCACTGCCTTCCTTTCTCTCCTCTAATGAGCTTCAATTAGGACAAATTTACAGTATTTATGACACACAGCTAGACTCCCTTCATTACAGACACAAAGTTCAAAAGTAAAACTATGTAGTAATATACAGCAGATCAGATCTGTCAGATGTCTGGAATTCTTAAGCTGCTCAGATTCTCTATGAATATTTGATTGTATAATATCATTTAACACTTATGCTGGAAAAAAACCGAATCCTCAGTATTTCTAGTAACTGACTTTAATTTCTGCACATTTCCATAAGAAATCAACCTCACAGCAGCTGAAACTCCTGAAATCAATCCCTGAATCAGACACCTAACGACCCAGCGTGACATCTGATCTTCAGAACACAAGAGCTTCTGTGATGCTTCTTGTGTTTCCAAAGATTTGAATCCATAAAATCACCCTCATTACTCACAGCACTCATTCATTCATATTATACATGACAAACTGCATGACAAACAAGTTTCTTACAGCAAGCAACAGTCTACATTTGCGCTCGAAACATCTCACTTATGATTAGAAGAAACAACCAAGATTTTAATGAGATCTCATTTGTGTTTAAATTAATTGAGTTTCCTGCCAATTCTGTTTAACTGAGTGATGCTATAGAAATCTGTCTCATGACAATCCAAATGTTAGATATAAATGGATATAGAACAGAAAGTCTCAATTTACAATCCAGCAAAAATAATTCATTCAGTAACACAGCAATGGCAGGAATGAATGAAGGCATTGTGTCCTTCACATTCCAGACACACAGCCCATCTTATCACAAAAATGTCTGTTTGTTTAAGTCACCCTGTCTTATTTACACATGCAGACGGCCGTGGACAGATCTCTGTGGACTCTGGTGCTAGATCACAGACAGGTGCAGACCAGCGGCTCCGTATGTAGGTCAGTTGTTTCTATTTATGTGAAGGATGTTGCAGTAACCTTAAATCAACTATTTAAGGTTAAATAAAGGAGATACAGGTGAACCTGTTACATGTTGATGACAGAGCAGGAACCAGGCCACAAGTTTTTGTGGACTTACTGAATCAATTCTAAGAGATTTCTCTCCGTCTGCATATTTACATACAAAGAAAGAGTTCATTTAAATTCCACATATAACGCAGCTTTTAAATGGCAAATTGTAAATATAAACATTTTTAACTGTGCAATAAAAGCACAAAAGGAGGCATTTGTAATGTTCAAGCACATCTGTTGTAGATCTGCCTTGATTTAGATCAACATCTAAGCCAGGAAATGCAGCTGCAGGTTCCAGAGGTGGGACGTCTCTGACAGCTAAACTCTTTCATATTTGAGACGCACTACACCACATGGCTGTAATTTGTTCATTATATATGCAATAAACATACACACTCTCACTGATGAGGTTTAAAATCACTCAAGAGTGGCTACCGTTTTACTCGCATTCACTCCACTGTTATCAGCAGTAAACATTTAGACTATATAATGTGTGATGAACTTGTCTCACAATTAACTTGTGAGTAAACTTTAAATCCACCAATGAGATGGGGAACATTTACCCACAGTGAAATGTCCATATAAACTGGGACAGAATATGTCTAAACTCTTTTAGACGTATTGTAAATGTCTGAATAAATTCTGTAGCTGGGTTTCAGAAACCCTTAGACAGGCGGAGAATGATGGCGTTGGAAATTCACTGGCTGATTTCTTGAAGGACATTGCAAAGCTTCAAACACAGTGCAAATGAATATTGTCACCTGTCTGGAGAATGTTTTTTACAAACATCTCTTTTCAGAGAGTCTAACCACATGAAGGATCTCATGATTACGCCTTCTGTCTCCCTAAAAATAACCAGAGAAAAACAGCAATGTAGAGCTGAAATAAAAAAAGATAAAAGCTGGAGATCACGTGATAGACACAAACTATAACAAGCAAGTCAAAGAATACATTTGCGAACTTGCAAAACAAGTCAAAGACACGTACGTCCAGAAGCCGTTCAGTCCTGTGCTCAACCCTAACAAAGATACTTTACACTGAGAAAGTGCAATTTTACATTACCTTACATTACATTACAACTGCTCGACACTGCAGGGCTTGCTGAAGTATTGCTTCTGGGTGCTGCTATGCAGTTGTGTGACAGAATCCATCAGTACATTCTGGAGCTCAGCACAAAAGACGCTGCAACCCCTTGAGTGGATCTGCTGCTATTGTCCTGTGCCCCCCCCAACCCCCTCACACACACACCAACACTGCTACAGCCTGAAACTATGGCAACGGAATATGAAAGCAGTGGCCATGATTAATAGATGAGCGAGGCAGTGGCAATGCTGGGCCTGGGGACGAGACGCAGCCTCTCTGACACTCTCTTTCACACTGTGGCATGTGAAAACCTCCCCTAATCTCAGATACATGTAATGAACTCACCATCTGTGGGTCCTCCACTGAGAACATATACGCATACATGCAAACATATACACACATTCATAGGTGTATATGTTATAAAATACAGTAAATATATATAACCT
>JBAJNP010003039.1:0-42709 GCA_036877545.1 Yasuhikotakia modesta | reverse complement strand
ACTGAGGTAAACGTTCATACATTCACCCAACGTTCAGTAACAGATCTATTTAAATAGACTTCCTTAAGGACTTTATATGCCAATTTGTGATTGTTTTCTCAGAAGAGTTTGTTTAAACATGAATTAACAACATTTGAGACATAATATACAAATAAAACATTATTTTTATTCTCATGTCATTCGAAAAAGCTATAATTGAAACTCAAGGAGAAAATTCAAGTAGCTCTTTTGTTCATACATCAACAATTCATTGTGCTACAGGTATAAATCACTGAAGTAAAATCATTATAAAGTAGCTTGTAAAAGTCATGAGCTATTTTCTAAGCCTTCTTAGAAAAGACAGATGCTACATAAACAGCAGCTTACATTTGGTTCTTCACATAAATCTGTCATGTGACTTCAGAGGACTTGAGCCATGACTGTTCTAAAGCTTGACAACTTTAGTGTCCTTCAATATTTATTCTACTGCAAATAATCATGGTGTGAGACAATTGAGTGTTTCCACTGAAAAATGACTCTGAGTTCTCTAAGTGCTCGTCTCCACAGAAACATCAGGGCAGATTAGCAGCAGTGACCTTTTGGTCCAATCATGGTCTCAGCGTGAGACATCCAGCACAAAAGAGCAGAAGAGAGAGAGAGAGATGTGCTTCCTCATGCTGTGAGCACCCAGGCGTCTCTCTTTCAAGCCTGGTCTTCCTGTGAGCGCATTACAGCTGAGATAATGAAATATGCAGACGCAACCTTTCACTCCTCAGTCAGGAGAGAAACAGATGCTGATGTAAGGGAAGGTGAAACTGAGGATAACATTCAGTCTTACTGAACATCCTGCATCTGTTCAGCTGATGCAGAATGTAAGTGTTACATTTAACATGTATCTGAGGTGTGAAATGTTAATAGAAACTTATTCTGAGTACATCACAACGATTTAAACACAAGCAAGATTTGACAAATTCATCGAGGCTTTACATGCAAATGGTTTGATATATTGAAAATTGTTTAACAATATAAATTAAAACATTTTCAGGATCATTTAAAAGTTGAATTTTTACAACCAAAAATATTTAGACTCTCTCCTCAATCAGTGTCTATTATTTACAAAGCTTTTTATTTACAAAACCGGAAAATGCAAAATAATGAGAAAACTGTAGGTATACAAAATGCAGCAAGTTTAACTTTCTATATTTATATCTTTATTTTTATACCTCGTTTTATATATAAACCATATTTTAAAATCAGCATCTGTACGAATAAATATAATATTTTACTTGCTGCTAAAACGCATCATGCAACAATAGATGCTGCACCGTAAAAACGTGATTTTACGTTATAAAGGTCACATCATGCGTTGTGTTTACAGTGCCTGTAGGGTTTAAAGCTACGTCAGATGTTTCTCTCAGCATCAGGCTGGTCTTTATTTAGCGTTTGCCCCGTTCTGCTCCTCCATGCATCAGCAGGGCCAGATTTAAGAGGACAGCCGCATGCACGTGCGGGTTATATAATGCGGGTGATGTAATGCGGTTCCCCGCACATCAGCTGCAAGATGCATCCTGCTGCATTGCACTTGTTCTCAAGCGACTCCTGCAGAATTCCTTACTATCCCCCCTTTAGCACCGTTACCATGGAGACCACAGTGAGAGTGAGGCTGCAGATTCCCCAGCCAATGGCTGAGCGAGAAGGATTATATCATTTAATCCTCCCTGCAGGAAATGATATTCCAGAAATTCCTGTCTGTCCGACGATTAACAGAAGTTCTGGGATTGTGTTTGTTTTGTGGTTAACAGCTTCTGTCTGGGAATTCAAAGATCAATCTCATTTAGTATATGGCAACATTCAAAATGCACCATTTTCTTGCTGCCTGGTTGCAATAAATTTAGTTTATTTAAATCTCTGGGACTAAAAATGAACAAAAATCTGTGCAAGTACATGACAGACACAAATAATTCACAAATTCACAGCAAGTCACAAATAATAATATAAAATATAATTTGAGCTGTCAGGCTCGATTGCCTGGGAAATGTTTGTTTGGCACGAATTGTCTTTAACATACATAAACAAAAGCACTTATGGCTAACTTGCAATTTTATGTTTCAAACAGAGATGGCAGTAGAGAGATAAAGGTTAGATTGCAGCTTTAATTAAAAAATATCAGATGAGGAAAGTGTTTTCATAATGCTATGAAATCCTCTCTCCCGAGTGAATATATGTTCTCTTTTACCAACAGCAAATAGCAATTGCTATAAATACTGTATGTTGTGAAAGGGGGAAAACATAAAGAAATATCTGAGACTGCAGGTTTTTCGCCTGGTCAGCATTCACAAATCTCTCTGCATAACCCCTCAGCGCTGTTTACATAAGGTCAAGCCTGAATGTTTGAACTGTCATATTTAATCTCCTCATGATGTGCTTTCACTTAAAACGTCCTTCATCGTTTGTGACAGTCATGCAGAGTTCATCCTCAGCTACAATGCAAAATACTTTAAAATACAAACATTTAAAATCTAAAATAAACGGATAGAGCGCCGCTGCTTCATTTACTGAAGTTACATGACTATTGATTTAAAACACTTTGCCTAATAAATGTATTGATCTGTGGGTTGATTTAAGAACACATCAGATTTGCTTAATTGAATTAGTCGACTTAGTTAAATGAGATTTCTATTAGATATACGGTTTCTATGAAGCAATGATAAGTAAATGAAACAGCAACAAATCAAAACTTGAATTACAGAAAGTGCTAAAGAAAAAGAGAAAGTTAACAAAATCAGTCATTTTTCAACAACAGTGGATTACAGCCCAGCTCACTATATAACGCTAACATGAAATCTGACTTAATCGATCAAAATGTGGAATTATAGTGTTTAACTCACTCAGACTTCCCATCTAAACCCAGTGATGAATTAAAATGATTTGGTGTATGAGGCAGTTTATCATATAATCTACAGTTAAGAGCATCACACATTCACAGGGATGAGAAATTGACAAGGAAAAATGTTTATTGTGTACGATTAAATGTAAACTTTGTTTTGCCTGAAAATGACAAATTAACATGCGAGTCTTTATTTCTGTTTATCTTTAAGGTAAGTTCTGTTTGTTTTCTCATGTGTGGTGATTGACTTTCTCTGATGTGAAGGGAAATCTCATCTGGCTATCGTGCAGAGAGTCAATAATGAGGGCGAGGGAGATCCGTTCTATGAGGTCATGGGCATCGTGACGCTGGAGGACGTTATAGAGGAAATTATTAAGTCTGAGATAGTGGATGAAACCGACCTCTACAGTACGTCTGTATTTCTATTTCCTTCACAAGTCAACAGTACAAAAACTCTGCAACATAAACAATAAGGGTCACTGCATAATACATACATACTGTAAAACTATTCACCACTCGCATTATCATTGCTCAGGAAAAAATACAGCTTATTAAACACGTTTGCAAACGGTTCACCAATAAAGAGATAATTGTCTCAAAGGGAACTTGCCATAAACAGATTATTATGCTTTTCGGAGCATGAAACAATTCAATTGTTTTGGATTGTTAGGTAACAATAAATGTAATATAAAAATGTTAATTTGCTTCATAAAACTCTAATATTGAGTTTTAAACATAAAAATGGTCATTACAAGCGGGTGTTTATTTAAGTTTTAATTAAACTTTAAGGCATAAATTTAATATTAGTTAACTGTATTTTTTCTCTGAGCCCCTTACAGACAATATTTTACCCATATATCAGTCATTGTTTATTGGTTTAAACCTGCAGGATTACTGATACAAAGTAAACTTCACAACATGCTTTATCAGTGAAGGGTTTGTGTCCTTGCAGCTGATAACCGAACGAAGCGGCGAGTCTCTCACCACGAGAGGAAGCAGCAAGATTTCTCCATATTTAAACTATCAGAGAGCGAAATGAAGGTCAAAGTTTCCCCTCAGCTGCTTCTCGCAACTCATCGCTTTCTAGCAACAGGTGGGATTGTTGGAGACCCTTCGTTGTGTCCATTTCCAAACAGTCAGACACTAACAAACAAACACTAATGAAATCTAAATGACATTTTTGTGGCTTCAGTCCAACCAGTCAGAAATGCTGAAGATTAATGGTGAAGAATCAGAGCTCAGTGTTTTACATCGTCTCTGTTCTCTTTCTGTCAACAGAAGTTGAGCCTTTCAAGTCAACGCATCTCTCAGAGAAGATCCTCCTGCGATTAATTAAACACCCCAGCGTTGTGCAGGAACTCAAGTTTGATGAGAAAAACAAACGATCCCCGAAGCACTTCCTGTTCCAGCGCAACAAACCTGTGGATTATTTTATCCTCATACTGCAGGTAAAGCTGAGAGGAATTTACAACCACTGACACAATAAATGATGCTTTTACTTCTGATAGAGCAGGAATTATCTGCAAAAGCTAAGTTGGCAATTTTAAAGAGACTAGCAATAGCTAAGCATAAGACCCCGCCTCTAAACCGCTCTCCAAAGCCACGCCTCCTAAGTGGTCCCTCAGTGGTCCAAATATATTTATTTATCTATTTAACTTCTGCAGAAGACGCAGGGTCATAAAATGTTCATCCAATCATTGGATTCGGTCTGAATGTCTGTATGCGTTGAGCAGCCGTGGCCTTGGAGAGCAACTGAAGAAAAGATTGGATCTTATGCCTTCAAAGCTAGCTTGCTTTTGCCTAGCATACCTTTCAACTTATGACGCCAATAATGTATTTTGTTATCAAAACAGAATTTGTTCATTAATGGTCTCAGACATCTGGACCCCAGTCTAACACGGTTTTGGACATTTTTCTTCAGCTGTAAGAGGTTTCTGTTTAGTGTTGCAGTGGGATTGTATTCACTCTGTTTTTATTGATGTGAAATTGACCAGTCAGGAGGAAGCGCAGCTGCAGTAATGCATTTAAATGCTGCTGCATCTTTACTGCTTCAGCATGACGCATGAAACAGCAAGACTGTGGGTTCAGTTCCCTGGAAAGATGATGAATGCGGCTGAAATGTTTATCTACAAGGGAAAAAATAAGTCTGCCAAACGCATTAAAGTAAATATAAATCTCTCTGTCTGCAGGGCCGAGTGGAGGTAGAGATCGGAAAAGAGGGACTGAAGTTTGAAAATGGGCCGTTTACTTACTACGGTTTACCTGCTATCATGACTATCCTACCCACAGGTCTGTACCCTGATATTACTGACAAAAACACAGCAGAGCACAAGCTAATGTGAAATATTAACTAGGGGTTAAAAGCGAGAGGCTGAGCGCAAACGTGAGCCACCAGCGCTGCCCTCCTGAGATAATTAATACAGAAAATCTGAAATGAACATCTACTCAAATCTTAGGAGAGAAGCTTCAGGTAATTACAGCTGAAGACAAACTCATCCAGCCGCCAAAACGGCTCTTTATTATAGATGAAAATCTCAGGAGATTAAAATCATGACAACGCAAAAGTATCTTCAGGATGGAGGCATCAGTTCTCATCTAAGAGATTGAGTCTAAGCTGCTGTAAGGGTTTATGTCACGGCCTGTCGCTCTTGTGAGGTTTTCCTCCGTGTTTCTCCTGCGATACAGAAAACACACAAAGCAAAGACACACACCGGTGCACTAATGAGATGTGACAACTACACAGCCTCTAAAATAAAGCCACAAAGAGACTCTGTGTGTCGCACAGGAACGGTTTTCTGCTCAAATAAACACTCTCTCAGTGTTAAACACACAAACACTGAAGAGTTTTTCTGCTGTTTTTACTCCATCCAAGCAACATTTTTGTCAATTTCACTATATTTTGCTTTTAAACGTGGTGAATTAGATCTGTGGTAATAATTATAAATGTTATTGTCCTGGTTCTGCGTGCAGTTCACAGATCACCCTCCCGTAGCAGCGTCCTCAATCACTCTGACACCACAATACACGGAGGCAGTCTGGGGCAACTGAGTATCAGCGGAGGGCCGTATTTACCCGACTACTCTGTTCGTCAGCTCACAGACCTGCAGATCATTAAGGTAGTTTAAAGTTGGGCTGCACAATAGAGAGGCAAAAGCTACAGACTGCAGCTTTAATAATTCTAATTGTTAGGTAAAAGTTTCAGGTTAAAGCAGTTAGTTAAGACATTGCTAGTAGAAACTGTAGTGCTGCTGTCTTCTCACAAAAAAAGAAACATTTTAAGTGGTTTTAAATATAATATTATATATAATTTTAATATAATTATAGTTTTTAACATTTTCATATAATTAAAATTGATCTTACCAATTCAAAGCATTGTATATCACTTATCGCATTATTTAGCACGTCACCACACATCGCATTGTCCCTCAACATCATGCAGCCCAAATTTAAAAGTTCTACACACATGATTTGTTTACCACAGCATGAAAACCATCAGATGTTTCATAATCTCACGTGCTGTAATAATATACCTAAATGTGTTACATAACTCATTCTCTGCTCTGTCCAGATCACGCGCAACCATTATCAGAACGCCCTCACAGCTTCACGCATGGACAGCTCTCCACAGACACCTGATGCGGACAGCCAAGCCCCCGGAGAGAGAATGACCCTCCCCGAGACGCGGTCCAACAGCATCGCCCTGCCGCTGACAGAACCACGGCCCTGCATGAACCGATACCAGCAGCACAGTCATCTCTTCAGAGAGCCAGACAGCACCGCCACACTAAACGAGAGAAACCGCATCGTCCGTAAGTGCATCGCTTTTTCATTTGCAGCTTTAACTATGATGTTAAAGCGCTGAAGAGGATTTCATCTGTAGAACCACTCACATCTTTCTGAGTAGATTTAGATCAGACTAAGATTATTGCCACCGTTCAGGATACAAGCCAATAAAATGCTTTTGTGCAAGAGTTCAGATTCAGTGTGTTCAAATACGGTCTGTGAAAACTCAGATTTCAGATTGAACGCTTAGATGCTTCAGGAATTCTGTGATGGAATTAACAAGATGTTTTTTCTCAGGGCATCCAAGTTTAGGATAAACAGATGGTCACACGCTAATCTTCTTAGCAGTGAAATCAGATTTACTAAAACACAGCATTAAATGTCCTTCACTAATTAAAAACAACCATTGAATCAAAACACACACGTTAGATACGTGATCAATGTTAGAAAATGAGTCACATTTGACTGGTACCACAAATTTAGTGTTGTCATTGGTTCTGTATCCAAGCAGCCCAGTTTCTCGGCTACACTGGTCCCTAGATATGACCAAAATATCTGCATAATTACATAATGCACAGTAATTTTCCAGCCACCCACAGAAGACAAAAGAAAAATCACATTACACTTATTTAATATTTCAATTATTTCTCCTAGACAGCAATGAGATTAAATGGAGAGCAAATTTGGCTGAACTCTCCTGTGTCTCAGATATTTCTCCAGAGAAAAAGATACAGAAATCTCACAGATTACTCCATTCAGAAGAGATCTCAACAATGTCTCAAACTGAGGTCAGATTTATCAAGTCTGCCATCAAAAGTCAATTTTACTTAAGATTTCAATATGACTCCAACATTTCTCACCAATTACAATTATTTTAAAGCTCTAATGTAATTTCACAATTACTGTGATAATGAACAAAGCTGATACTTAAATGAAACACAAATGAGATGTCCATCAGCTTTAAAAGAGCAACATCAGAGCAATAACTTTCCTTTAAAGCACCTGTCACTGATGTTACAAACAAACAAATGCAACTACACAAAACTATAAACTTACCATATGATCACATCACAAGTTTCAAATGATAACCACGGGCCTCTCCATCTTGTGATGTCAGTCCTGGATCTTAGTGTGAACACACACGGCCTTAATTCAGATCAATCTGAATCATTGCTGATGTCTGCAGGTGTGCAAGAAATCCATTGCATATATTTGTAGAGTCTCTTCATGGCTTAAGTCTGTAGCACAAGTTGGCTTGAAATCTGGCTCAAAACCAAATCAATGGCAATACTTCAAACCAAACGCATTTCTTGTTCAGCTCTTATTCACCTATTAAAAGCCCTGAATGGTTCTCTGGCTCCCCCTGCAGGAAGTAAGTCAGATGGACAAAAGAGCCCCAGTGACTCTGTGTTCCTGCGGATGGATGACATCCCGTATATAAGAGACACTCGGTTGGAGAGGAAGGAAGGAATTGGTGGGTAAATTGGATAACGAATGACTGCAGCAAAAACACACGTGTTTCTGTAGAAGATCTAAGCATGAAACATTATTTCATTATTTAGGCGCCATCAGTATCTCAAACACGCTTTTCTCTTCAGCTAAACACCAAATGAGATTTTTTAATAATGCACTGCTTATTTATTCAATGCATTGATGTTAAATTAATATAATAATAATAATATCTGGATACAAAAATGCACAAAGGTTGCTTTTGAAAGTAGACTGTCATGTCCCTAATCCTCTAAAGCTGTTTGTGTGAGAAACATCACACAATGTTATCACATGGCTTCAAAACACCCAGGAAATAGTGTGCAAGTTATATGGGCTACTTTAAAAATAAGTTTTATAAGCTTGAATGCTTCAATGTCCAGTAAAGTATTCATTTAAAGAAAACAGAAGAAAGTAAATGATACAGGTTCGAGATGGCATGATTGTGTAAATAATAAGTTGAGTTCCCTTAAGAGGGGGCATGGCTAGCGGTGGGTGGGAATCTGAGTAAATGTGGCTGTTTGACAGTAAGGGAGACATCTGACAGACTGCAGAGATAGCAACTACATGAGCTCCAGTCTCTGTTTATATGACCTGCCGAGGAATGTTGACCTGTCCATTTCAGCACAGATTGTTATGACTGCAGGTTAACAGGAGCTACTAAATCAAGAATCACTGAGTCAGTCTAGAAGCAGAGAGGAGATAAATCTCAGCTTATCACGTGATCATAGCCGTTGTCATAGTGTGGCCATTTCATTTCAGATGCTATGGCCGTACCCATGGAGACGGGCTTGTCTACATCACAGCTTATCAGCCCTCATTCGCTGGCTGGGTCCGATGAGAACCTGGGGAAAAAACTGCTTCGGAAACTGAGTGTGTATCAGCTGACAACTGCACACACACACACACAAACACACACACACACAGACAAACACACACACACTCTACAGACCTTTAATAATGAAGCACACTCAGAGAAAAACGTTAGGGCACTCAGAAGACCACACTGTGAACAAATCTTCTGGCCTGTAATGAAACACAAATCAGTGTGTAACACACTCTCTAAATACACAAACACAAACACACACAACCTGTACAGCTTTTACCTGCATTCTCCCGTCTCCAGTTGTTTCTTAGCAACCAGACAGGAAACCTGCACACATACTGTATGTTTATATAAAAGACAAATCACTCATTTAGTCACTCAGATCTCATACAAATAAGAAGTTTAAGTGTGTTATTAGTGTGCTTTCCTTAAACTAAAGGAGAAAGTATGATTTCATTGTACGTTCTATGTACTTCTCAGAAATATACAGTATGTACTTTATATGCTTAGATAAACACAGTTGTAAGTGTGAGTTGTGTACTGAAAGTTTCACGCTGCAGTAGTATAACAGCAGTAGTACTTCCCACATAAAGAATACTTAAAAGTGTACTTCAATTTAGCTTAAACATCATTTCTATCTACAACATTTCTGTCAAGAAATCATAACTTATACCCTTTCTTTAACTGTAACTTAGTCCAAAATCTTACAAATGGTAGATTAATATGTTAAAGTCTGTTAAACCAGGATTAAATCTAACTCAACCCTAAACCAAACCCTGACATCTGATTGGTTGGAATGTTGTCTAGATTTTATTATCTAGAAATGTTTATGGATTATCTAGATTTTATTACAGAAATATGTTGATCTGTAAAATTATAATCAACATTATTAAGTCATGAAGATGGCAGAATTATTCATTATTTGAATTTTGATGTTGGGATCATTTTAAAACATGTCGATCACTTTCTGTTCTCCAGGCAACAAGAAAAGGAAGAGGTCCCGTGATGGAGACAAACCGCTGGAGGACAACCCTGAGCTGTCCCAGCTGAAGACCTAGCATTCATTTCATGGGTTTGCTTCTCTCCTGGTTTCTCCTGCATCTCCCACCAATGTGAAATCTTCTCCAGTCTTTCACTGGGTTCTGAGTGAGGGAACGCACAACCCGGCCCATCACCACAAATGTAGCATCATCAAACCTTGCCTTCAGCATCACAATGGGCTCCAGAGCCTGAGAAGTTCTTTCCATTTGAGGAATAAACTGTTACAACAAGCCTGAATTATCCATCATCAAGCCTCGAACTGCAGCGAGACACAGAAACCGTGTGTTTATTTACTGGAGGACATGCTACAGTCCATAACCGTAGACATTTGATGGTGGTCCTACGATGATGTCATTTCCTGTCACCGTGATAACGACACTCTGACCTTTGACCCAGGCAAAGCCAGCAAGCACAAGCCTGGTGACCCGAAGCCAACCATCCGACCAATGAGAGCAGAGCTTCTACTGCATCATAAATCATGTGGTCGTCTTTCAGTAGAATTATCTTGAATTAATGGACAAAGTGTTAAATGAGTTTTTACATCATATTAGATGAGAGCTACTCGTCAGGTTGTGCCTGGAAATGAATCAAGAGTATTTATTGATATCAAAGCACTTTTAAAGCATCCAGATCAGACCTTTTATTTGATATTCTGTTGAATAGAGTTTAGCCGAGCTGTTGACAGAGGAGATTATACCTATATTAGGTAAGTGCTGTCACTAAACGAACATTTTATGTTGTTTCTGTTTTAATCATGGTCTGTTTTTAGGATTTATTTTATGTTTGCTTTTATTGTTGCACTTTCGTTCTTATAAGAGCACAGGGTACAAACGCAGTGACACAGATTGTTTTTAGTCCAGATTTGAAAGGTTTTTTAAAATGAGTTGACGTGTGCTAACACCCAGCTAACAATATCAGACAGTAGGAACGTTTTGCATCAACTAACAAATACATTTAAAACGTTCATTTAAAAGTTCTAGGAACGTTCAAAACGTCTTTTAGATGTTATATTAACATTATTTCTTGGTTATGAGAATGCTTATCAATGTTCCTAATGTCACTAAACTAACTAACTTTACTGCAAGAATGTTTTTGGTAACGTTAAAAAAATCTTTTAGAGAACATTAGCCAACATTCTGGGAACGTTAACTGTTAGCTGGGACTGTCTAAGCACATGTTTAAAAAAGATTTATTTGTCTAATAGAGTGGCATCATACTGGCATGCAGTATTATTATAGTTATTAGAACAGAATTGTGTTTACTGTATGATAGACAGTTAGGATCTGAGCAAGCCATAACTTAATAAACTTGAAAACGCAGACACTAAAAAATCACCTCAGATATAGACAAATCACAAGCAATATCCTTAAACGTGCGAAAAGACTTGTATTTTCTCTCTGAGACTTTTTCTAAGATATAAAAATGACAGAATTAGTAATTTAATCCCCCTTTGCTACAAACCGAAAATCCCTCATTCTCTCCCATTGGCATGTTGCTAAGTGAGTTTTCCCTGTGGATCCAAGCTTCAGCCCATCATCTGTAAATTACAGCATTTTTCAGAGTGAAGTTCCTTCTTAAATCATCTAAAGATCAGTAAAATATCTGAGCTGCCATTACTGGTTCACTGCCTTCACTTTCCCAGCATGCTGTGGTCATAAAAAATTAACCAATCAGCTCATCCCTGCCAACTGGTCACATGATTACATTACAGTATGTCACGCACAGGGGATTATATATAGAGGCTTGGATGTTTTATGCATGGAAGGCTTTTTTTATGAGTATGTCGATTTAATACCTCTCTTGCATGCATGCAGCAGACACCTGTGATATATATATATATATATACAGAGAGATTGTTGGGCTGTTGTAAAAACTCAGTTTGTCTCTGAGCTGTTGCTGAGCTCACCAGAGAGTCTAAGCACAAAGCACAACAACTGCGACTGGAACCCCCCGGCATCTGTTGTTACCCTCTGATATTTATTACCTGTAAAATTGAATAGCAATAACCGAGCTGCGGATGATGTATTCCTTTTATAAAAGTGGCTTTGCATCTTGATGTACTGAAATGAATTTCTGAATGTGCCTGTTTGCGTTCACGCAGGGCCACAAGGGACGTTGTTGTGCAAAACTGTGAGCTCCACCCACTGTACAAAGAGCACATGCTGGGGGGGAGGAGCTATGACATCACAACACTGCAGTGCAGGACGATCTAATGCATGCTGACGTCTGGGCCAACACCCCCTACAAACAAACACACCAATGCAGATTTCTGTGTATCACTGACTCAGCCAGTGCAGACATGGACAAAATCCATTAAAGCCACACACACACACTTTTGCAACAGACATTAAACTGCAGGTATTTGCTAAAGACACGGAAATCTCTCCAGCACATGCTGTCTGTACGGTGGGTTAGCCAAAGGATAGATTTATGATATATGTTTCTACAGAGTTTACAAAAACTTCTATTTAAAATCATCTAAGAAATTGTGTGACTTTACGAATAAAACTGAAACCGTCATGAGAACAAAATGCTATAATTATAAATAACATATGTTGAAGAGCTGAGGATGTGGCATTTTAGAATGACAAGTGCCACTGCACCCAATAAAACTGAGGTTCGTCTCTGAGGTGTTTGTCATGTTGACCTTGGCTGCTTATCTTTATACATTTATTTTTTGTTCAAAGACGACAACACTTAAGCAATCCTGACGATACTGTTAACAGCTTTTATGGTGCTTCTGTACAAACGTTTATAAATTGCACAGACCTGTTTTCTGCACAGGCTCTCGGTCCCTGTTACGGACTGTGTTTAATTAAAAAAGCCCCTTTAGACAACAATTTAAAGGCAGGAAGGCAATTTTATCCAGAAACATTTTCTGTTATGCTGGTTGAAAGTCTCTTCACATCCTGATAGCATCACTGAATGATATAAATATACTTTGCAATTTTGGCCAATCGTTGCATTTGATCCAAATAATTATGTAATAACAGGATGTCCTACTTGCTTGTCAAACCATAGATTTGCATACTTTCATCACTACTGGAGGAGGCGTGGCTTTATGTTTTAAAGCTAGGTTACTGTTGCTAACCTCTCTAAATGACCTACGCTACCTTGAAGAACCAGTTTTAGTAACAACAAATTATCTGCATGTTAATTTAAGTTCACACAAGTGAACAAGTTCATTGAGGTCTTACAACTGTTTGGCTATTTCAGGATGGTAACCTTTGCTGGTTATTTTGAGGCACAACATGATCCTCACGAGGTCTCATGAGGTTTAGAAGAGGCCTCCGATCATTCAGATTCAATACAGTGCCTGAAAATTACAGACACGTAAACTTTATGTAGCAAAACGTACCCAATAACATGCTAAGAAACAAGACAGGTAACATGTTCATAATTTATTTCAATGCACTTTAAGCATTTTTGTGCAGTTTCATAATTCGTACAAGTTTTATCTTATGAGAATAAGTTGGGCTGGATAGTGACTGTATTTGGACTGAACATTCATAAACACTGCAGAGCATTATTGACTCTAAACACCAACTCACAGCTGTGGAACAGATGGACAGAATCAGCAGATTAAAATACATCATTGAAAGCAGAAACAAAAATAAAAGTGCAAAATAATGACTGAGAATTTACAGAACAAGTGTCACTAAAGATGTAAAGTGTGCACAAATATTTTAACCCAAATCACCAATCAACAGCTGTCAGGTTACATTTCCCACAATGCACCACACGTCTCTGTTACTTTTTAAAACACTGGTTGAAAATATTTCTCCACATGAAAAATATTTTATTTCTCTAAACATTTTTCATGTTTGCAGTGGCTTTCAGTCGAACATTTGTGACAGTAGATTTAAAGGTGAAATTTTTACGGTTAGAACATAAATCATACTGGATTTAAAGGTGAAACAGTTTAATGCCCCTGATCATTTCAAGTTCTACACAGTCTGTGTGCATGTTTAGAGTTTTAAACACGGCCCACAGACACTCACAACAAACAGTGAATCATTCAGTCAATACAATTAAATCATCTGAAACATTGATGAGTTAAAACAGGGCTAGTTCTGCTTTGTCTTTCACCAGCTCAGAGCTTTACAACTTGATAACATTCAGTTAACTCATCTTAGGTAACGGCAAAAGTTCTCAAAATTATGAGGGACCTTCAGAATAAAGAAATCTAGATGCAGTCATTTAATCAAAAATACTCCTAACATCACCACCGAAGTGCTTTTTTACACAGATGATGTAAAATGAACGCTACTGAGAATGTTTACACTTACGTCTGAAAACACACAGGAGGAATAAGGCAAAAGAGGGAGACAGACGAGATGATGCGTGTCTTTTCTGGGACCGTTAAATTGCTTTAAGGGAATAATTCACCACAAAATTAAACTTACCTTTCATTTACTCGCCCTCATTTCATTCCAAACCTGTATGACTCTTTCTTCTGTGGGACACAATAGAAGATATTTGGTTTCGCGTCCATACAATGAATAACAACCAGAGACTTGCTTGCGTGCTTTAAAATGTTTTTTTTCTCGAAACAAAGTCACACAGGTTTGGAGTGACATGGTGGTGAGCAATACGTTCATTTTGGGGTAAACTATCACTTTAAGACTAAAACTATGGAGTTAAAACAGGATGTAGATGTATATTCAGCACGGCAAAAGCTGATGTGAAAGGTGTGTGATAGAGTGTGTGCGTTTGTGTGTGTGTGTGTTTCTGTGGCCACACACACACAGGAAGTGTGTCAGAGGTGTTTACTGGACACGAGTCACAGCCTCATGAATCGACTCGGCCACATAGTCGATGTTTTTGGTGGTGAGGCCACACATATTGATGCGGCCGCTCGCCATCAGATAAATGTGCTTCTCTTTGATCAGATATTCCACTTGCTTCGCTGTAAAACAAAGGAAAATGTGTGAAAATAGTTTCTGCATAAACTTTAGTGCAAAAAACACTAAAAAATAACTTCCATGTTTGTTTTTTCATATTTTAAGTGGAAGTACAAAACTCCAGTTCACACAGATGTCCTACAAAAGGAAAGTTCTCATAAAAGATTAAAACTGATATTTGACACAATTTTTTTACATTATATTTATTAGACGCTTTTATCCAAAGCGACTTACAGTGATTTCAAGGTATACATTTTTATCATTACTTGCATTTCCTAGGATCAAACCCACAACCTTTGCGCTGCTAACGCAATGCTCTACCAGTGAGCTACAGGAATGCTGGAAATTATCGATGAAACTCAAAACATATAGAAAAAACTCTTAAAATATGAATAAAAGTAAAATCTGTCTGGCTTACGGTTGAGTCCCGTGAAGCTGAACATGCCGATCTGTTCTGTGATGTGCTCCCATGTTCCTGGAGTTCCCAAAGACTTCAGCTTCTCCTTCAGTTGGGCACGCATCAGCAGAACTCTGTCTGCCATGGTCTTCACGTTATCCTTCCTGCAGATGGACGACACGTCAAAACTACAACCACCCCCATCAAACAAACACGCATCTGTGAATGTGACGGTACGTTTGTTTACCATTCAGCGAAGAGCTCGGGGGTGTTGAGGGTGATGGCGACCAGACGCGCCCCCTGAGAAGGAGGGTTGGACCAGGTGATTCTGACGATCTTCTCCATTTGAGACAGGACACGAGTTACGTTCTCCTGGTCTTTGGCCACCACCGTCAGGTTCCCCACTCTCTCATCTGAGAAGGTTATTGTCAGAAATCAAAGGTTCTACAGACACATACAGCTGAAAGATTAACGTTTGATCTGTGAATGACGTTCCACACGTTTGTCGACACTTACTGTAGAGGCCAAAGTTCTTGGAGAATGACTGAGCGCAAAACATCTCAAAACCCTGAGACACAAAATAACGGACGGCCCAGGCGTCTTTATCCAAATCTCCTGACGCAAAGCCCTGATAGGCTGAATCAAAGAAGGCAAAGAGATTCTTGCGCTGGAATAACAGGAAATGACAGACGTATTAAAGTGAGCAAACAATGTCTTTTAATATGAATCCATTTTAAAATCACTTACTCTAAATAAATTTGCACATATTTCAATGAACTAATAAAAAATGCATATATTTTGACCTTGAATTCTTTTTGTGTATAAATTCTAATTTTTATGCTACCAGCAACATTTTCTGCATTTAAAACACCACTGAGAACAACAAAGACATGTTACATTGGTGACATTTGGGTCCTGCAAAACTATTACAATTTACGACAGAGTTACACATTTATTTTTAAAACTATTAACTGGTCACATTTATACAGCAGTAGGCTGTAATAACAGGTTGTGCTGAAATCTTGAAAGCATCTCTGTTAGATGACATGCAATTATGGATCCATTTCTGTAGCCGCTGCTCAATGTCACAGCTGGTTATTTTTTCTCTCACCTTCATGATGTCAGAGATCTGCTTCCATTGGTCCTGAGTCGGGTCTGTCCCGGTCGGGTTGTGAGCGCAGGCATGCAGAACGAAGATGGAGTGATCGGGTGCATTCTGAGAAATAACCACAAAAAACATGTTTCCATTAAATATTCATTTTCAAACTGAAACCGATTCCTGTGTTACAACAGGCCAACATGGCCAGACCTGCTGCAGTATGTGGTGATGTGGTAAAACGCTCCAATCGTCAAATTTAAGACGTTGTATTAACATTGTCACATGGTTATAAGAATGTTTTTATAAGACAGAAATAATTTTTGATTATGCAACATATGTAACTAACCCTTCCTTTGGCTCATTATACACAAATGTTTTAAAAATCTTTATCAATAGCTGATAAATCACAGAGCTTGTTTGGCTAAAGTTAACTAACCTCCAAGTCACTCAGTAAACCGGCCAGATCGAGTCCACGCTTCTCTGCATCCCAATACTTATACGGACGGATGTCCTCGAATCCAGCGTTTGAGAAAACTGCATTGTGATTCTCTAAAATAAACACGAGAAAGATTTAGCAGTCAAGAATTGTTAAGCATCAGAATATCTGAGACAACTTATATATGAACACAAAGTCAGCAAAAACCTTCAGCATATAAACAGTTTTGATGCTGAAAATGTGTTATTTGTTGTACTATTAGAATAATAATCATGAAGTTTTCTCAGTACAGTTTCTGTAGGTGTGAACGAGTCTCATTCTCACCCCATGTGGGTGCAGACACATAAACTGGAGTTTTTGTGTTGTCGGTTCCGTTGTACCAGCGGCGGAGAAACTCGGCACCGATCTTCAGAGCGCCAGTTCCTCCCAAACACTGAACAGCTCCTACCTGTAATACAAAACGGGTTTAATACCGATTGTAATGACAAAACTTATAATCAGGTCCAAAACCGAATTCTGCCACAACCATAAACTGTTAATGGATAAAATTAGAACATTCATAAAACATTCATAAAAGGTTTAATAAGCTGGAATTTCTAACCCGGTTCTGGCTGATGGCGGGACTGTCAGCACCCAGAGCGATCTTAGAAGCACTGGACCGAAACTCTGGAAGGCCCAGAATTGGCAGATACTCGTGGTTTAAAGAGTGATCTTCAGCGATCATCTTCTCCACTTTCCTCACCACAGGAAGAACCCATGGCTGACTGTCATCTGTTCTGTACGCTGAAGAAAACCAGGAGAGTGTGAAAAACATTACAAAACACAAAAGCAACGTTCTCTGAACATTACAGCACCCTGACTTTAATCACATTCCTTTCTAATCAATTTCTGTCGGTGCTTAATGGCTCCTTTTTATCAGGGCTGTGATGATCGGTGAACTTTAACCAAAGACCATCAGAAAAATGTTTACCAGACACAAACGTTTGCTGTTTGCATCCTGGTGCAAGTTTGACACACAAATCCTGTGTTTTGTCATTTTTAGCAATAAAACGTTGTGATGCCCAGTGACTAAATGTATCAAATATTAGTTCAACGATTAATTTATTGCACAATGTTTCAAGCTTTATCATCCTCAGTCTATAAAGGACTGTTACTCAAGACAGATTCTGAAAACTGCAATGAAGCTGAGATTGGACCACAGGAGGGGGCGTTCCACACCTCCCCACAAACATGACTCAGGCATTTTAACACAGACGTGACTTCTCATTCTGTGCTGGTCTTTAACGCGGATCAGAACCAGAGAGACGTGACGTCTGAGGGAAGAGCGAAGATAAAGCTAATCCCTTCACGATCCCTACGGGTCAAACTCTCACACGCAGATCAGAACAGCCTACATGACAACAGCTCCTCCACAATTATACTGTTGACACAACACAAGCCATTCATCTCCAGCTAACAGTATTTTACATGTGACCAATCCCCAACACAAACAACCAATGACAGAAGAATAACATTAACCCATGATATGCATGTATAATCTCTGATTGGTGGACGCCATGTCCAGAGACTTTTTAACCCACCAGTTAACAGGGAATGTTTCCAGAATGTTGGCTAACGTTCTCTGAAAGTTCTTGCAGTGAATGTTTTTTAATGTTTTATATGTGTTACCAATGGCGATGAACCAGTTTTAAGAGCATCTTGTGTTTAATATACATAACACCAGATTTACATGCCATTTACATTTTACTTTTAGATGTGCATCGTTTTATGTTATTGAATTTCATCAGCATCATCATCATCATCATCATGAACAATAAATTCACCCTATTTGATCCATTACAGTAAATAACTAGATTTAAATGCAAAATGGTGCATTAAGGGGTCAGGCTGTCATTGCATGCATAGGGTTAAAACATGCACTCTCTCTCTCTCTCTCTCTTTCATTCATTCTCTCTCTCTCTCCATACATAAATAACAACATATATGACATATATGACATGTGTGTTTGCGTTTATTTCTCTCACCTCCGACTCCCAGATTCACCTTGTTGGGACTCTGATCCTCACGGAAGTCCGCCGTCAGTTTAAACACTGCGACAGGAGCCGCTTGCGGGACCTCAGCAAATATAGACATGATTTTGTATATTTATATTTGAGTCAGTAAGAGAAATAAAGCAGGAGAGACGGGAGACAGACTCGCGGAGTGATGGAGACAAACTGCCTTTAACCTTCAGACGCCAGCGCTGAGCAATGGAGGAGGGGCGTGTCGACATCCACCAATAGCAAGCACGAGTTTAGGATTGACTCAGGAGTTAACCAATCACCTTCTAGAACCGAAAGGTCAGGCTTTTGCGTCATCACACTGCGCGCTTGATGACAAACCCGAGACCAATGAGGAATCGAATAGGTGTGAGTGACGCGCGTTTTAGCCAATAGTATAGCAGAGGGGGCGGGCTGTGTTTTCTTCAATGGGCATCTTCGCTCGCGTTCACGCCCACAATTTTCTTATATACATTATATTAATATGTAATTTATGGCTGTTATCTAATAAAAGCTTTAATGTCCTGCTTCAGAATGTGCGATTATAGCAGTAGTTTGTAAATCATGATGGTTATATACTGGAGTCACTCATTTACACTTTAAAAAAGAAACATTAGATATTAAAACATGCTGTTGTAACATTGCATTCATATAACATCGTGATATAATAACTGCATATGAATGTGGTGTTTTTGAATCAAATGCCCCCTAAGATTAGATGCATTAGGGCCTTTCCTGTATATTTGGCAAAGCTTTCCAGCCAAATCGATAGGATGCAAGTTTCCCAAACAATAAAAACTACAGGTTCATTTATATTTGCATGTCATGTGGTATTGTGAGCACAAGGTGGCGGTCTACACTAGCTGCTGCCCTCCAGACAAACGCTTCTGATCTGTTTAAAATCTCTCCTGAACTTATAAATCAAGGTTCAGTCAGTGTTTATATCCTGAAGACTTTAAACCAGAAGTTCTGACTGGTTTTTAATTACTGCTTTTCTGTCCATCCTACATTCAGAAGCTGAAACTCTTTAAAAAGAAAATTAAATAAGGATTATTTTTAGTTTAACATGCTTTTTTATAAAAGGTCGAAATATGATTAGATGTTGTTTAAACATTATTGTTTGGTTTTAAAAACGTTTTTTAAACAATCTGAAAATTCTGAAGCTTAAATCCGTAATAAATTAAATTCTGTAATTTTGTGTTTAAAAACGTTTAGCTAACGTTCTTGATAACTAAGAAAACTTTTAGAGATTGTCACCCAACGTTCTGCAATGTTGGGTTCACCACCGACTTGGAAAATTCAAAGGTTTGAAATAAATGAGCTAAATTTTCATTTTAAAAATAATAAAGTTTAGCTGTCAAAATAAAACCACGTCAGAGTATCAAACAATATTAGGCTTTTTTAATATTATCATTGGACCACCTAAACATTTACCAAAGAAGAACATCTTCATTCTAGTCAGAAACTGTCATGTTTGTATGAACTGCATCTAAATGCATTTTTGATTAAGTTAAATCTTGATTTTTTTGTTTTTAAAAATATCTGAGCATGTTCTAAAAAGTTTTTGGTCAGCTTAAAAGATTAAACTTTTACTTTTCCTGACCTGCTATTAGCGAAAGATCTGAACCTGAAAGGAGATATAAAGCTACTGTCTTATTCGTAGAGTGGTGAGTGACACCATCAGATAGCTTATCAACCTCAAATCACACAAACACACAAGACCTGTATTTCAACTATCCAGATAGTTTATTGTGTTGAGAAGTGAGCAAAGCGTTTCAAGTTTGTATAGTCAAAAATAGTTGATTTGCAAAATCAGTGCTGGAATTTTCCTGTTAAACAACTTGACAATCATGACGTCGTGTACAGCTGGTGGCAAACGGATACAAGACAACACAGATTGTTAAACAAACAAACATACAGTGGGTTTCTCTCGGCTTTCTTCTGAGGGGATGAGCTGTCGTCTGTTTGCCCTCACAACCCCCAGGAGATGTGGGACAGTAACTTCTACACCTGCACCAAGACCATCCAGCCCATCTCTCAGCTCCACACAGAAGATATTTGCATTCTTTTCCAGTCAGTGAGGGCAGCTTACCTGTGTGTTAACTGTCAGCTTTGTAATTATAGGATTTGAGGCTTCCAGCACAAGGTTGGTTGGCCTGGGGACAGAGAGAGGCAGGGAGAGAGAGAGAGAGAGAGAGAGAGAGAGAGAGAGAAATGAAGATCTCAGAAGCATATGACACAAGTGCCTCCTGGGAAATCTTTGCCATCAGTCAAAAAGCAGCTAAGGCTATTGAAGAACATCATTCATTCATGATGAACCTGCATAACAAACACAACTTTGCAAAAACTGTAGAAAACAAACATTTTGCAAACAACTCCTGCACGATTTAAGGTTGAAAGAATGTTTCCCTAATGTTTTCATGAAATAACAAATATTAAAATATTCTTTTGAAAGTTAATGAAACATTTCACTAACTACTTAAGAATAATATCTTTAATATACAACTTCAAAAAATGTTTTACTAATGTTAAAGCAGGAACGTTTTTTAATAACTCTGAGAGACATCTTAGAGAACATTAGCCAACATTCTGTGAACGTTCCCTGTTAGCTGGGTCAGTAAAAAACGTTAACAACAACAGCCTGCAACACTTGACATTGCAAAACAAATGCAATATTGACTGACTCCATTTC
The DNA here is from genome assembly GCA_036877545.1 of Yasuhikotakia modesta. NCBI lineage: Eukaryota > Metazoa > Chordata > Actinopteri > Cypriniformes > Botiidae > Yasuhikotakia > Yasuhikotakia modesta. The sequence continues at coordinate 21,138 of JBAJNP010003039.1, read as the reverse complement.
TGACGAAAAACTACAAATGTACACATCCGACAGGCAGAACCTGAGAAGCCGTCCTGACTTTAAAAACAAGCACGACCGTGACGGAGAGTCAGTAACTCACTGCAAACATGTACACAGACCCAGATTCCTTCTGGTGATGTTCACGCGTTACATTAGCCTCCGTCTCACGGGTCAGCTATCCTCACTGACTGAGGCTCTGTTTGAAACTCCCTGTCACTTATTTTGTTTTCCATCACCAGATTCATCAATTCTGTTTGATGGACTGGACTGAAGGACCACCATGTTTCGTCTACAACGTTCTGAGCTGGAATGCGTCTGCCCACCAACAATTTTAGAGCGTTGGTAAGAACGTTTCCACAACATTTTCATAAAGCAACAGTAAAAGATTAAAATGTTATTTTAAACACTGCTTAATATTTTCAGTTTTTGGTTTGTTATAAGAAGGTTCCGTAAACTTTTTTGTTACTTTTTTTAATTGTTCCACTAACAACTTTAGAATAAGAGATATGATAAACAACGCTGAAGAACATTACTGGAGAAAGAACTTTTGAGAACTTCTATAGAACGTTGAGCCAATGTTAAGGACTGGAGATGAGGCTCTCATTATCAAAAGACCTACAGAAAGCAACTAGGTGGAGCTCAGTAAGCCATCCAGGTTAAATATCATGAGTCACTCTGAGAGAGAAAGAGAGAGAGAGAGAGAGAGAGAGAGAGAAAACAAATGTAAGAAAAAGATACCACAAAAATGTTATGAGGGCTCACTAGGTAGAGGGACACAGTGGGAAAATAAAAATGGGTAGAGCACAGACGATAGCAACACCAGTGTCTTGGGTTCGATTCCAAGGAAACACATGAGAAAATGGATGCAAAGTCTATTTAGGACCATATACATTAATGTAAATTATCTATAGTGTCCCAGCAATGATGTAATCGTACATTAAGCTGATGGGTGGGTGGTGGGGGGCTGTATGACAGCATGAATAAACATCCATAAGCTTTGGGTGTGATTGTGTCATATCACATGGCAAAGCTGTAATCCATTATAACTGTACAGACAAGTCGTACCCTGTTTAATGAAGGGGGAAAACATTTAATTCTATTAATTCATTTTGGCATCACACACCGTACACACTGACCCTGATGTCTACATACAGAACAGATGCAGTTTCTTACAATCGTGACCTCGACTGCTTTTCAATTTGACCGTTTCAAACAATAGCAGGAAGTCGCCTCATGTCTCGGGTTCTGCTGCTACCGATCCGTTTACATCTTATTGAAAAGAACAAATAAACATGAGGGAAAAACAGCACAAACATCGCCTTAATTCACGCTTTACCACAAACATGTCATTGTATCAGCACAACGCAGCTGATCCACGCAGCTGCCTGCGTTTAGCTTTTATTTACCACTTTAATCACCAGATTTAGGGCTTTTGTTGCATCAAACAGAATATTCTCCCTCGTAAAAATATGTGAAAACACAACAGTCTCTTAACAACATTTCTTGGATGTTGTGAAACCCGTTGTATATACTGTATCAGCCCCACAGTTGTGTTTGTTTGCATTAGCAGTTAGATGTGGACTAATGTTTAATCACACAAAAGGCTCGCAAAGCAAACTTTACAAGCAACACAATCAATTACTGCCTCAGAGATAATACGGCACAGCGCTAATGCTTCTGATTATTCAGTAATAAACAGTGCAGGCAGTGAAAGAAATTCATGGCTATCACGGTTCCTGACAGCTTTCCACCACAAAATACTGCAAGTTTGTACACGTCCGCTATGAATGCTTCTAACATCTTCTGCTTTCATTCTTCACACTGATAATGTGTCACAGCAATTTCGGCTCGTGGGGAAAGCAAAACAAGTTGAGCAAATATATTTACATTCTGGCTATTAAATCTGACCTGCAACATCGATGCGTTAATCAATTCTCATCATTAACTGCTGACTCCCAGGACTACAGTTTTAGAAGCTTGTATTTCCCAACAAAAAAAGCCACTCCAAACCTTGAATCACCAAGGACGAGCAGAAATTAACTTTTTATTTACAGCTGTGTCACTGAATGAATGGGAACTCGCGGTTCAGTAGAAACAAATTGTCAGTTTGATAGGAGACGCCACACTGGCTGTGGCTCGTAACACAGACTCCCTGTACGCAACATGTTTATCCACAGGAGGTCATGTGGTGTGCATCCACAACCGAACAACATATAAATCTGTATAAAATTAATTGTATTATTGTTTAAATGACAATCTTTGTAAACTCTGCACATACCAGCGGTCAGCTGAACTCAGCGCAACCTTTCCTTTTTATTTTTGCCTCTCTGGCACAACCCAGGGAATGTTTAGACAAAAAAAGAGGAAATCTAGCCTTTCGCGTCCCATTTTTAAATGGTAGCTTCATGCAGCAACGCTGGATCTTAATCACCGCTGTCTGTTGTAATGGAGAGGAGCAGAATATTTAGGTTACAGGCTTCCTTCCCGCATTACCCACGGCATAGGTCACACACATTACGGGCTAAACGCTCTACGATTTTGCTCCCATGTATACAAACACACACCTGCAGGGTTTAAGGCCATGAGGGAAAATACAGCTGTCTAATTTATTGGTCCCAGGAGGGGGGGAGCGAGCCCTGCAGATTTCTTCTGGCCTGACTTCCGTCATCAGGGTTCCAGACAAGACCTCCCTAACTCAGAGGGCCGGTGTGACAGGGAACGTCTGGTGTTCCATGTGGGCCCGGCTCGTCTCCTCCTTTCCTCCCCGTCTGAGGCAGAAACAGGGAAGTCTATCAGTCATACAGCTGGGTCAGATGCACAATGGTGCCGGCGGGGTCTCAAGGCCTGGCAAAGCGTACGGTGAAAAATCAGCAGCTGATAAGACTCTCACCTTCCGGGACCTGCGGGGTCTGCACCTCCTCTGATATGCGTTCTGTATATATGGAAGGTTTCTGGGCTCGGTGAGAACCGTGCGAAGGGGCGGTCACAGCCGGGTTACCTGGGCAGAGGTTAAAGAGTTAAAGGTTCTTGAAAGGTTCTTCACATCGATGCCATAGAAGAATCATTTTAGCTCCTTCAAGAACCTTTCAGAAAAACGCTCTTAAAAGAACCATTTCTTTCTTAGCTTTTTTAAGTCTTAAAATTCCACCAAGAACAACCTTTTGTGAAACAAACAGGTTCTACAGATGTTCCTTATGGAACCATACAGCCAAAATGGTTTTTCTACAGCATTGTGAAGCAACTTGTCCTTCAGATTGTATGTTATTGTGGGCAGTCTGTTACATTAACTATATGTTAACATTTACAGAGCATGAAACATAATCTCACAGAGGTGATAATTCATGAACATTGTGCCTGAAAAGAAAACCAGGGAAACTCCTTTTTCAGATATTGTGTACAACACAGCAGCAGTTATTAGTTACACCTTCTGTCACTCAGTTATCTTTTCTCATCGCATGGAATAGGATCCTAAACAGAGTCTCAGGTCTACAGGTCATTTGTCAGCGTTTGAGCTGCATGAACATGGATGAGCAGAACCTTGACCCACACGTGCTCGTAGAACCACAGTCAGTGTCCAGATGAAAATGATCTATTGCTCTCTCCCTCCTCCGCTGACCGCCTCACTGTCATGGTCCTCAGGTCTGGGTTTTGTTAAGTCCAGGAAACAGGCTCTTCCTTCACATAAACATCAACTAAAAATCTTTTCTCTTTTTTTAAGGACTGGCATCGGCACGCAACAGTTTCAGCGGCTTGGTTTTGGGGGTGCGACAAAATAGCGCAAATAAAACATTGGCTAGAGATAAAGTTGTTTATCGTGGGCCTCTATTCACTACAATGGAAATCTTTGTAATTGACTGGAAATACATTATCTTAATATAATCTAATCTCAGATGCTTACAGTTTCAAACACAGATAACATTTATACAGCTTATTGTAATGGTTGCAATATTCGTTATCATTATATCGTTTTCTGCTCATATAAAGTCGATTAAACGAATAATATAGCAAATGAATGGCAATGATTTTTAATATACAAACAAATTCTTCTTTAAGGTATTGTTGATAAATATTTAGTTATAAACGTCCAACATTTCTAGAAGTAAACAGATTCAATCTTACACAACGCAATGAATAAAATCGCAACAAGGGACACAAATGATGAAGAGAAACCGCTTATAAAATCCATACGCAAAAATCCATATCGTGTAATACAGTCTGTGTAAAGATCACAGTCTTTACCATTAAACAAGATGTGTCGTAAAATAGATCCTATATTATGCAGTTACATGATATTATTATATATTAGTCAATATTAAATTATAAAAGCCCTTTTATAAACGCATTTTAACGTGTTAAAAAAAACATTTTCTTTCCTTTTCTCACATTTTGCTTTATTCAATGTTAAGATTTCTTAAGATTTCTTCTCCCCGTTTGTTTACATTGGCCTTTAATCGCCCTTAAATCTTAATTCCTGCAGTCGTAAAATCTTTTGTCTTTGTGGCCAATTTCATTTCCAGAAATTTCTGTTTAACAGTATTCGTGAGCTGGACTAATACTAATACTAATACTAATACTAATACTAATACTGGCATTAACCGGTGCGGTATATTTGCATGGCTGCACACAGCTGTGAAGTGAACGGAAGTGTTTCAGTGGCTGTAGTTACTCTTATGCTGATATCATCAATATGTCAATACGTACGACCCCAGAGTCCTGTGCGGACATGCGCTCTCCACGGTCAGCTTGCCTTCATGCCTGACTGAGACTCTCCTCATCCTAATGGTGCTATTAACCAGACAAAACACTCACACACTTTAGTCGTGTGTGGGGCAAAGATCACCACTGATCAGATAAAAACACACGACAACGTCTAGATTCCGCGGCCTGACGCGCGCCTGTCCGCAGCCGCAGCTCCAAACTCACCTCCGGCTGTTACACAAACTACTGCGGCCCTGATCGAGCCTGTAAAATAAGTTCATTCGTCTTATGCATTTGACTGAAGTTATTTAGCCGGTGTTAGTTACTCGCAAATTACTCAACATCGCATTCAGTGAAAGCTGTGGAGTTCATTCACTTTGTCAGCAGAGTGAAATGACCACGATCTATGGAAACAGTGACTTACACCTGATAAAAAAAGATGGTGGTCAAAGTTTCTCGTGAACCAGCTATAAATCCCACCAAAGCAACTCGGTTAGGCCCAGTGAATTAGCCAATAACTTATAGGATAATAATAATAATAATAATAATAATAATAATGGCACGTTCAATAAGCCGGAGTCCTTACGCGTAAAGCTCTGCAGCAACAGAAATACGGGTATCCTTATTATATTAATATTATATTATATTAAATCCAGAACACGGTAACTGCTCAGAAGCAATACAACAAATAGCATTAAAACGATATATCTTCTTGCCTTCTGCCCTTAACAGTTAGTCGAAAACTCCTACACTTAGACTTTCCTTCAGAGCCATTAGTCTGGTAGACACAAAGCTGATCTAAACAGCACTGTTGATGGCTAACGGATGAGATAATCTCGTCCCTCTTTCCTTTGCTTTTACCTTCTTCTTAGTCTGACAGGCTTTTGTCTCTGGCGCCGGGCAGGAGCTCGGAGACACACCGTTGCGCATCACTGCGCCCTCAAACAGGTTCCCCGCGCGGCCACATCACAAATCAGCGATCGATACCTTAGATGAAATACAGAAAAATACATTCATATTAAACCACCATTTTTGCTTCTTCTATTGATTTTCCTGGTTATGTTAAGAGCGTAAATTACGCACATATTTACTTTAAGCACGAGTTTTAAAGGGCCTTTAAAATAATGAGATGCTGTTTTAAAAGTGTGAATTAAAGCTGGATAAAAATAGGTAATAACGTATCTATAGGTAAATAAAATAGCATGAAAAAATATTTACGTTGCTTGGGTTTATGTTATTCGTGACACTTAAATACATCGAATTTAACAATTATACAGTTTAGTGAAAATGTTATGAAGGCTGTTATCACACGTGCGTAAATGTCCACAAAATTTAGGTAAAAGTTAATAAAATGTGTTTATGTTGCCCGATCAATAAACGTTCAATAAAATGTTTAAATAAAAGCCCAAAAAACAGGATCTCAGTTACATTTCGACGTTTGCATGAAAAGAAAACAATCGACCCCAAAATGTTAAACATTATATTTTAACATAAACAAACTATAATACTTTTAAGGCTTTTCTCTCTGTCACACACATATAACACAAACCAAAGCTGATCTGAAACGTTGTTTAAATTCGCTTGCTGCAATTGACAAACGTTTGCAGCTGTTTTTGCTCCAGTTTGACTTCTAACAGCAGATACGGAACTTGTGGGCTGCAGTTCAGCTGTAAATGGGATAAAAACACGAGCCGTCCACTTTCGTGAAATATCTCAACCTAAACTATTCACTACAAATCGGAAATATACGTTTTATGGAAGAAAATTGTATGTAAAGGCGAATGCGTTTCCAAAATATGATTTTAGTTGTGGGGGGCGATTACCTCCATCCAACACAAGCTGATAAAGATAACGTGTCATTTAAAACGATGCACACTTTGATGAGGTTCTTGTGGGACTATTTAAACGTGTTCTTGAGTTACACTCTTCAATAAAGGTTCCCAAAGGTTCTTTATGGTTCTTAATGGTAGAACCTTCAAAATCCACAGAACCTTTCAGTTGCACAAAAGTTTTAGTGTAAAAAAAAAAAAATATATATATATATATATATATACAGACTTTAAAAATGTAAGAAAGAAATTGTTATTTTAAGAACCCCCTTTGGGAACCAAAATAGTTCTCTACGGCATCGCCGCCAAGAACCTTTTAAGAAACATTTAAGCACCTTTATTTTTAAGTGTACATCAAGTTTGTTGTCTCCTTGACTCGACAGTGATGTTAATAATGAATCAGAACCAATTGCATTCGTTTGGAATAACGCTGTATAAGGTTCAAGGCTCTGCTGGATGAAACTGTAGACGCGTTTCCTCTGTGGATTGTGGGAAGGCTCGTGCACCCGCCCCGGTAACGTGACATCACCGGGCAGAAGAACTGCCTTGTTCTGCCGGACAAGAAAAACACACAACAGTTTCACACCGACGAGCGACGGTTCTCATCTCTCCTCATGCAAATCAACCAGCCATGACAAAATGGGAGATTAATCGACACCTTTAGGTATGTTTACACGACACTGTTGATGATCTAAACAATTGTTAAACAGGACTTGTGTTTGAAGCTGCCCGCTGAGTCGGAAATAATATTATAAATGTGACTTAACAGCGACTGATGATGCTTCCCAGCCCGGTTACATCGACGCCGTTTTCTGTGAAGGATATACTGAAATTGGAGCAGCAATCTCGCCATTGTCACGGACTGCCTCTGCATCCAGCGCCGCACACCGACCAGCTGCACTCGGAACTGCAGGAGAGATTTCAGCCGTCCAGTTTTGTCGGAGGGGGAGACAGTCCCAGCTTCTCGGACAGCGAGGAAAAGATGTCATTTCTCAACTCGTTCCCCATGCAGGACAGTTTAGTGGAAAGCAGCCTTTCGCCTCCGATGTTCGTCCATCCGGCACTAGGACACGTGGACACCAAACTTGAAGATGAACTTGAGGAGCATGAAACGAGTGAGTGATTTGGGTTTTAAAGATTTGCGTCCGGATGTCCAATTCAGAACCAGGGGTGAAAAATAGAAATATTATAGACAGGAAAATAACTGATGTAACAACAAATTGCATATATATATTTTTAAATATATTACTGCATTAACTGCATAAATTATTAACTTAATAATTGTTATTGTTTAATCTATCCTTGCACACAATAAACAGGCCTCTAAGTTACGCACAAGAAAAGTTCATTACAATTTCTGTAACTACAATGTTCAGAAACGTGCAAGTAATTTATTTAAGTTTGCACTTAAATAAAACTTTATGCCCGTCTATAAAATAGCGGCTTAGAAACGTCACCGTTATCACTGCGTTTGGATAAAGGCCTCAGACTCTCCACGCGTGTCGTACTCTCATTTCCTTTCATTTATGCAAATGTTTCCATTAACAAGTGAGAGCTGATCGAGTTCGCGTTTGTCTTCTGTGTGTCCCGTGTTTGGGTTGACAGAAAGCTGCGGGGCCGTTCTCAGATCCCCGGAGTGTGAGGGCGACGGGCAATCGGACACCGAGCGGGCGCAGCGGCAGAGGACGCGCCGAAAGCCGCGGGTCCTTTTCAGCCAGGCGCAGGTCTTCGAGCTGGAGAGACGCTTCAAACAGCAGCGCTATTTATCGGCTCCTGAGAGGGAACATTTGGCCAGCACCCTGAAACTGACCTCGACGCAGGTCAAAATCTGGTTTCAAAACCGTAGATACAAATGCAAGCGACAGCGTCAAGACAAAACACTGGAGATGGCCGGGCACCACCACCCGCCGCCGCCGCCCAGGAGAGTGGCGGTGCCCGTTTTGGTCCGGGATGGCAAGCCGTGCTTAACGGGGTCGCAGAGTTACAACGCCACGTACGCCGTGAATCCTGGTCCATACAGTTATAACAGCTACTCATCTTATAACAACGCGGCGTATTCAAACCCCTACAGCTGCACGTATCCCAGCCTTCCGCCACTTCCAACCAACACATCTACTAATGCTCTGATGGGAATGGGCCTGAACAACCTCGGGACGTATTCCCAACCTCAGACTTCACAGGGAACGCCCGTGTCGGCGTGCCAAGGGACTCTGCAGGGCATTCGTGCGTGGTAGTGACTTTACAATCCCTCCATCTGTACATAAACGACACCGTGACAATATTAACAGACAGTTATCCATGTTTATAGGCCTATTACATTTATAACTCCAAAGGATACGCTGTATAGTCCACCGTTTCAGTATAAACGCCTGTGAATTTATTCTAGTAACTCTTCCAAGATGGCTGAACGAATACAAATACATTTCGATCAAAGCAAGAAGACACAGCCCAAGTATCTCACCATAATGCGTAACAGATTCGTATATTACCCATGCAACGTGTGTTACTCCTGAAAACGGGTCTAACTTCAGACTGGCACCAACTTCTGCTCTTTCCGTTAATGCTTTTTGGTGATGAACGTTTATTAATGTTACTAGAATGTTTAAATTGACAATGGTGTGTGTTTTATGCAAGCCTACGTTGTAAAAATAAAAACTGCAGTACGCTTTATTTTAAAACCAGCATGACAAAATATAATTTGCAACCTTTATAAAAGCCAACACAAAAACACTTTTAAAGCTTTTAAAATAAATAGGAAGAGAATGCAAATCGGTGGTTTGTAAAAGAAAACGATACGGTTGCCTGTTACCATTGCGTTTATGCTGACAGTGAAATACGCGAAGCGACTGTATTATTGCAGGAACAGCATCGGTGCAACTCAAATTTTAACACGTGCTTTTACTAGTTTTTTATTTTAACTATTAAACGTTTGGCTTTGTTTAAACGTTACATAACGATAGTTAATCGGGAACTGATTTATCCGTAACATTAACGCATCTCTGTTTCGTTCTTCATTATTGCAAAGAAATACATACCATACAAATGAAATGTGAACAATAATAATTATAACCATAATAATTTTTAATATTATACTAACGTTTGAACTGTATTATGTATTACTGTTAGTCCATAGATTATATTTTAATAGTGATATTAATTATATCTATATATTACAGATATAATTTTCCTCCAATATTCTGTATGTAGACAGATAATGTTTACATGCTGCTATAGGTTTTAACATCAGTGCATTAATAATAACTACACATCTAAATACATTAATATTTCTACGTAAATGAGCAATAATTTGTGTAAAAATGATTTGTTTTTACCAAAGCCATTTCTAACATTATTGGATATAGCGAAAATAAACTTGCACGACGACTGGATGTCGTGCCACATTTGGCGATATTTTCCCACAATTTCCGCGCTGAAGAAACAAACTTCTGGTAAAGTTTTGGTGTCATAATTCAGCACCATTGGACCTGACAGCTCCAGGTGGAGTTATGGTTCACACTTAACGATATTAGCTAAAATCCTAGGAAGTGTTTAAGGCGGTTTTAAGGCCTGATCCTGAAACAGTATCCGGAAACTTTAAGCAAACGCAGCAGAAACGCGTGAACGCTAAACATACTGACAAGTTGCATGAATTACACCAAAGTTTTACGCCTCTTAAGACTAATAAATAAAATTACCGATACACCAAACACAACAACAATCGAGTTAAATAAAACACAGACAGCAACAAAACACAATAAAAACGTACTGAATAAAAACGCGTAATGCGCATTTAACTTAAGCCACGTAACTTCAGCCCCGCAGCTCATTTTTCATAGTAATTTCTCTCATAATAAACCCAATGATTTCGGATTAAAACTCAGTGTTATGTTTGGCTGCTCTGTTAGGCCATTGCGCTCTCGTTCCTATAATGAAGATTAATGGTAAGGTAAACACACGGTCGGTGTCGCCAGCGCAGGAGCAGGCGGACATACCTGCTGTCAGGGTAAGTGCCCCAGACACCTTCACGTAAATACGGACGGCGACAGGGCGGCGATGCCTCGGGACTCGCTGCTGGACCACAGATACGAATCTATGGAGGATTTCTGCTCTATCTGGAGAGGGTGCGGTTAGTTCCTCTAACCCGTTTCTTAGGCCATTAAGTGGTAGTCGGAGTTCATCTTTCTTAAGACTTAAAGTATAACAAATAGACTAAAACGAGAGGAAACCTTGGTGCGCTGGAAAATATCACCGTTTAATATAAATCAGAAACTCAACATTTGTTCATTAGAAAACTAATAGCAGAAAATGGCAGAAGTGAGTGCGGATACTTGGGATTAGTGGAGAAGTTTCTATGGAGCGGTTATCGGTACAGAGATAAAACACAGGAAAGCGGATGAGCAGAAACAGGAATTATTTCACGAGAGCGTTTGGGTCAAAGCTATAAGGCCACGATTCAGCACAGACAGCAAAACGAAAGATGTACGAGACACTTATGAGGCTAATAAAGTGTTTTTATTGTATCACAAATGATGGGGCCCTAATAACTGGTGCATGAAATGAACAAGAAATAAAACATGCCCATATCAAATCTAAGGTGCAAATATATATATTTATATATATCTATATATATATATATGCTGTTTGTTAGGTGATCACAGACGCACACACACGTCTTATATCACAACATTTGTATGCTGTGAAACTATTGTCACGTTTCGCATCCCAAACAAAGCAAGTGTGCAACTTTTTAAAAGTTAAAAACAAAGTTTACAAACGTGTTATTCAAAAGAGAAAACGCGTCTGCAAGCAGAGGGTCTGATAACACACTGATCTTCCTCATACCGACACATATTCCCACTCTGTGTGATAAATGGTACGTCTCACATTAAACTCCACAGTGGTTTAGTAGCAAAGCTTTAAGTGTTATGCTGTATGTAATTTATACTGTCAGCACCTTGCTATTGAGAGTTGGGCATATGGAGCGTCCCCTGGTGGTCACGTCACTGTAATGTCTCATCCTGACAGCACAAAAGCAGTTTATTGCTCCCTTGACTGGTCGTTTTATGGCTCCTGACACACTCTGTTAAATCATAAATAAACTAACAAAGAATTATCAGATGTCAGTATTGCAACAGAAATGTAAATATATATACACACACAGAATAAAAAATCTAACGTTTAAAAATGAAGATGACAATAATAATCATTTTAAGGGATTGAAAATATAACTATAAATACTTCTGTCTTACAATAAATCAACCAAAAAAGACACCATCTAAGAAATCGAAGAGACTCGAGTAAAAAGAGGTTTGTGGCCCAGAGTCTGATGTCTAAACGCTTTCCTGTGCCAATAACCTGATAAACTTCAGCAAAATGTTTCTTCAGATAAAAACATTAACAGCCCTTTATATCTCCCAACATGGTCATGTGACACACAGATCATAAACAGCAGAGTTTTGTTTATTTAGCTAACTGTGGTGCGGTGCAACTTAAGGAACCACATGTTATTCAAGTAAAAATGTTATTCACAAACCAAATATAGTTGTTATGTGAAACACCACAAGCAAACGTCACAAAGTCTATTTTACAGTGTTTCAGTCATTCATCTTTCATCTGCTGTGTGACAATAAGCACCAGCCCAGAATAGTACGGGTGGAAAATACTGAATACTTTTGATTAATGTGTAAACAAATGCAATCCAGCCACGAGAAAAATGGCAACACACAGTCCACAGCTGCCATGACATGCATCAAAATGTCCTGACCGTACTAATGCTATTAAAGTTGTAAAGTTAATATCTCATTTTGCTGTCATTTACGAAACAAGAAAACAACAATGACAGGTTCTTTGAAAAACCAAAAAGATTGTTCTATGGTGTGCAAGGAACCTCTTTAGTACCCCTTTATTTTAAGAGTGTAACTGTAGGGCCACCTCACAGATATTAAAATTCATTTGATTCATACAAAATACAGCGTGTATGGCGTTAAGGTAACGTGTCAAAAAAGCTACACAGTTTGAATTGCTTGACCTGAACGTGCCCACCGATACTGGAGACATAAACTGTCCGTCTCTTTAAGTGCCACGTGGTGGCGCTACAATCGTATTTCTACACTATTCAGGCGCAAAAAAGCTTTATCTCACATTTGCTGCGTAATTTGAAGCAATAAAGGTTTTTCTTTTTTTTATTAAGCTCGTTATAATATCAAACCCTCCCAGAAAATCTGCGCAAGTTCCTACGAAACACGCAGCGAGTCGGTGCAGCTCCGCTCGCCGGCTCGTCGTGCGCTCAGGTGCCCTTACGCGTTTTAATCCCTACAGGTAAAAGATCCTTAAACGTCATTTAAATTAAACTAGAAACTGCGTTTTATTTACGTTTGTGCTTCACAATAAAGTGGATCTGAATAGAAATAGAACAGAACAGATGAGACTGTGTGTTTATGGATATAGGCTATTACGCACAGAACGCACGTGGCAAAACAACTTCAACACTTATTTTAAAAATCACTGCAATTTAAAAAAAAAAACACTATAATTCAAGATGCAAATTCTCGTGCAAAAAACAGGTTTATGAAATAAAGCGTCTTTGCATTAAATAAAAATGAACGTGTTTAATATGTGGACAGATTTATCACTGGCAAGAACTGATTATAACTTTAAAATCTTGTACATGAAAAAAGTTTCCCTAAACAAATTTTCAATTTCAAGATAAAACTCTACAGCAAAAACGATTAAGCAAAACTGAAGCAAACATAAAAATGGCTTGTATTATTATTGCATATATGCTTTATAATATATATTTCTGAGTTTCATCTGCTGGCTGTCAAATGAAGAATTTGCTTTTAAAAACAAACACTTACTGATTTAAACTACACAGATGTAAGATGTCAAACCACATAAACACAATTGTGAATAAAATACATTTGTCTGACTTTATGAACGTTTGACTTTTATTAGACTTTACATTCCTAAATGTTACCTTTATGTAATGCGTAAAAAGCCTATAAACAGACAACTGGACCCAAAACACAATTATTCGATCAAAAACTAAACAAAGCAAATAATCTGCATTWTTCYATTATAACATTATGTTCCAATAAGCAAATGCAAAAAGCAAAGAGATATTTGTGAATTTCATGCACTTTGGTTTAAATTCGTGCAGAAAACATTTAAACTGTCTTAACGCTGGTTGGTTTAACTCCTAAAACATTTTTGGTTCATGAATACAAAGATTATCTGAGTTATGATGACACGAGACTTCAATGTTTTCTCGCAACAATAACAATATTAAATATTGAGTTTTAATGCATCATCTGCAGAAACTGGTCGGCAAGCAACCTCGTTGTTATGAGGATTTGTGATTCTGTTGGGTTTTTATCCACAAAGTTGTCCTTTAAAATGCTGACCCTACCGAAGAGTTAATATACATTTAATCTCTGTTACATTTATTATATATACATAAGCACCGATGTCTAAATAAACCAAAAGTTACGAGCAATACTACATGTTAAAGTAAACGTTTCGATGGGTCTGTTTTAGTGGCCACAGGAGCCCGAGGGCGGAGCGAAGCGCTTCACAAACCCCATTGGCAGCGCGCTTGGACGCCAAACAGAGGAAACTGATGCACGCATGACACTTTCTGACATTTGGGTTGTTCATTAGGTCTTAAGACGTTTAAATCCCACTTAAGGACCATCAACGCGCTGGACTAATTCATCGACATGAGAAAGCAGAAAGTTGCCGGATAGATCGGACACGTACAACGTTTCAGGCCATTCAGACGAGCAGGTTACGTATCGTTTTAAATGGCGTATAATCGCCCGTCCTTTTCTATTCATGACATATTAAACCGAGGAAGTGATACCGAGAAGGGTACCTGTCTCTTGGAGGAAGAGGAGGATGAACGGACACACGGGGAAAGAGAGAACCGCTCCAGTTCAGCTCGTTCCGCGCGTAAGGCTGGAGCGGAGAGCGCGGAGACGCGCATCTCTTCCTGCGTGCTCGTGCTGGACTCCTCATCCTCCGATCAGCAGTCGTGTGAGGAAGAGTCAACAGGTGAAGACGCTTCACAACTAGAAACACGACACGGTAAGACACCAGGAAACGATTCATTGTTTAATGCGCGTAAAGTATTAAACTCACCACAAACTGGATCGTCTATAAACTTAAGGCCCGTCGATACACAACTAAACATCAGGCTATTATTTCGCAAATGACAGATTGTAAAATACGGTTTACATGTGGAAATTTGCGTCATAAATGACATACTTTTGGACACACAAACAAATATTTTAACTAAAAATAAATCTGTTTGTTTACCATTTAAATGTTGATAACACACCATTGCTTTTCAGTACTTACTAAAAACACAGACAGAACTAATGAACTGGTTACCAGTCGAATCAATCCGGACTGGTATTACTGGCTAAATCTGTCCATCCCTCCCTCCCTCCAGATCAAGACTCTGACAAGACACAGACATGCAACTTCGGAGACAACCACCCAAAGTCCAGCAAGAAAAGGTCCCGTGCCGCGTTCTCCCACGCGCAGGTGTACGAGCTGGAGCGGCGTTTCAACCTGCAGCGGTACCTGTCCGGTCCGGAGCGCGCCGACCTGGCCGGGGCGCTTAAACTGACCGAGACGCAGGTGAAAATCTGGTTCCAGAATCGGAGGTACAAAACCAAACGGAGACAAATGGCGGCCGAACTCGCCACGGCTCCGGCGACAACGCTGGCGAGGAGAGTGGCGGTCAAGGTGCTTGTGAACAACAACCAGAGGCAATACAACCCCGAGGACATGCAGAACGCGTCCGTTCCTCCCGTTCACCAATCGTTCCCTTATTATCCATACATGTTCTGCTTTCAGCCGTGGACACCTGGGAGCGTTTTAAGCGGTGGCTTGTACTGAATGACTGGAGTAACAACAGCCACCGCGCACAGAGCCAAATCCACGTTTCTCCAGCAGGATTATAAACACGGAACGTATCCAAAGAAGCTAAAAGGATAACCAGGCAAAATGTGATACTGAAGTTATACACTGATGACTGAACAAATCTGTTGTTTTAATGCTACACAGAGGCCACTAAAATATTAATAATAAATATTAATAAATGATGGATATACTCTCAAATAATAAATGATAAACTTGTAAAAAAAGTAAGAATTATATTGCATCTGATAACTAAATATCAAACCAGTGTCATCAAACAAACGTTGAATAATCGTTCCTAAACATTCGGTTCACATTTCTGAGATTTTGGAGTCGCTCTAAAGAAGTTGATTCTAAGGTGAAGTTACCTTAATTCACACAGTAACCACAGATGTAACTCATATTAACTGTTGGCATAATCCACAGTTCAAACCCTGTTTTTATTTTGAACAATATATCTGATGTTTTATGATGATAATGTATAACGTACAGTCTGATCCGAAATGGTTTGACATTTTGTTATTCAATGCATTGGCATTCAAACATTTTAAATGTGGCTTTACTGTACAAATACTTTTTAGGGCCGGTGCGTAAATTTAATATGTGCAGCTTGTGTTTGTGGAGTTTTTTGTTAGCTTTAGTTATTATTTTTGAATGTCCAACACCAGGGAAAATTTCAAAAACAAAATTTTAATTGCTATAATACAGTTTGCTGTGCACTAAAATGTCTCAAACGTGTCAACTAGGCCCAAATTTTAACTCAATGTCAAAGTAATATTTAAAGGCACCGTCTAGTACAAAACAACAGATTTATTAACGTTTGTAAAGACTGAAGGCATGTGCTGCGATAGATAAAGCCTAAAGGGTGTCTTTGTCAACATGATATACTGAGATTAATGTCTGTTAGGCAACGAATTAAAAAGGGAAACAGCAATCAAAAGATAAACAGATCTACACGTGTTTCTGTACAGTTTAACACACAATAAAAACTCAATAAAATACCTTTAGGGAGTCCATTTTTGTTGTAGGTAATTCGAGACTGTTTGAGATCATTTAACCATTACAGAAACTTATTCTGAGGCACAGCGTAAGAACGGCTTCAATACACGTTTTAAATAAAGCGTCTAGCTAACATGGTCATTTTGAAAGGCAGTTATTCTGGGATTAAACATACAGTTGAACAGTCGGTATGAACTGAGCAAATGATCTTTAATCTGTCCTCTCTATGGCCTCTCATCCAAGACTAAAGTCTAAGTCCTTCATTTCCATGAGAAACAACAGCGTGGAGTTTGTCTGTTTTGAATAGTCTGTCCTTCTGTGTTTAAGGAAGGAGGCCAAAGCAGTTGACAAATGAATTCCCATTTACATGAGGAATAGCACTGAAACGCGTCTGTATGTGAATATTCAATAATAAAACAACAACACAGTCTGCCATTCTCTGTTCTTTTTCTTTTCTTCTTCTTTTGTCTTTTCACTGATTTAAATAAAGCTCTTAAATATTCAAATGCTTTAAGTTGTTAAACAGAAAAGCTAAGATGAACAGAGCCTTAAACCATAAATAAACATTCTTTTGAAGAAAATAATTTCTGTTTATTGGCCGAACAAATACGAATATGAAAATTCAGAAACTATAGAATAAATCTGTTAAAATAGTTAACTTAGCCTGTTTACATCCTCTGGTAAACCGTATAGAATATCTACAGAGCTGGTGAGGCTGTTTATCTAAACAACGAGACCACGTGACCGCGCTGCTCGCCACATATCTCCACGAATGAGAAGTTTATCACAACGAAAACGTCAAGTCAGAAAAGTGTATTTCTATTTTAACCATCACAACACAGTGCAGCCGTTCTCGTGCGTTTAAGCAGCCCTTTCGTGATATCGGCATGATTCAGAGACTGTCAATAGACCGTGTCTATGTTGCACAACAGATCCTGGCCAAAGGCCAGCTTACATTAATCATGTGTGCTTAGAAGACAACACCCTCATGCATGCAAGAGATGGAAGGTTTATTATCGCTAACATACAGCATCCATCTGCAATCGGACCCTCTCGTACCTGCATCAATAGCACCAGTGTTTAAGACATAGTCAATGCAGATTCAACGGATGAAATCTTCGTAACACGCCGTGTGTTAGTTCATTGTGTTAGAGACATCAGTGCATTTGAGGGCATAAACACAGACGCCCGTTTGGAGTCGGTGTCAATTTGTCCAGTGATTGGCTTTTATTTTAGCTACTTACTGCCTCCAAGTTACGCAAACTGACCTTAAATTCTCTCAAAGAATAACTCATAATACATAATAATGTTTGGTCACCTGCGAACCCAGCATACGTTTAATATATCAAGCTAAATAAAACGCCAATTGTACTGAGGCATCTAGAAAGAACAAATACTTTTTTTGTAATATTATCCTTACATATAAATACAACATATGTTATAAATTACAGATTATAGATCATTTTACATTTAAAAATCTCCAGACAACTTGTAAAATGAGATATTAACTCTAGAAAATAAACTTTAAGATTAATACAGTTAAACAGATCTGTCTGTTGTCTTACTTAGACAAGATTAGTTGCAGAAACTCCACCCAAACTCATGTTTAGATCTCCTTTACTGTCACGTATATTTCTGTCTATTCTTGTCTTTTGCTTGTCACTTCTTTCAGATCTAATCTTGATAAATACAATCTTTGTAAGATCATCAATTTGTTATTTCCACATGAAATATGAATAGATCTGCCACTGATGAGGAATTAGGGCTCAGTTAACCACCAAATAATGTCTGTGTTTACACAAAAAAATTTACCCTAGAAAAAGTATGTAAACATTGTACGTTTTCGAGGAGTGCAGACGATTCATGCAGACTGGAGTGAGCAAGCTAACAAACCCTCACAAAGAAAACAAAATCGCTGGGTGGGATAACTTATCCACCGCATGTTCATTTCTACCTGCTACAACAAACTCCCAGAAATTAAGCCACACGACAAATAAATCACAATCCCTCTAAATTTTGATACTGTTGGGTTTCACTCCAGTGAAAATGAAAACAAGAGTTCAAAACATCAACCATGAGTTTGACCAAGGCCCCTTTAATGCGGCCATATTCTTTACAAACCCGGGAAGATCTCAAATCACATGACTACAGCTCCAACATTATCATTGATCCAAGACAACAATTCATACATTCAAATCGGGAATTAAATCTGACAACATTGGTTAAATAAATTGATTTTTTTTGCAAATCATGCAAATAAAGCTGAATATATCTGGTTTGGCTAATGCGCATGCACATCCTAGTCTAAACAAACCGGCCACTGACATACACTTATAAAAAAAAGTGCTTCACAATGCCATAGAGGAACCATTTTAGCTGCACGGTTCCATAAAGAACCTTTAGTATCTGTAGAACCTTCTTTGCATTATAAAAGGAAGGAAATGTTTCTTCTAGGAACCGTTTACTGATTGGCTCTTGATTGAACCAAAATAGTTCTGTGACTTTCCTGTAAATAACCCTCTACAGTCTTTAAGTTATCAGTAATATTAACTTTTGACTTTTAATATTGACGTTTTTCAGAGTTTGCAGACGTTGCAAATCTGAGCTCAGTTTTCCTCACAAATGAAACTCTAATGGTGACATCTGTGTGGTTTCCAGGTCTCCAGAGAAATATCTTAAAATTTTAATCTTACTGTGGTCTAGGAGAAATAATCGAGACATTAAAGAGATCTCATCTGTGATTTTTCTGTCTTATGGGACCAAATACACCATCCTGCCCTCACACCCAACAGATGATTGATCTTACAGGTGAGAATATGTAACACAAAGCTATATTTTCACATTGCGCTGTGGACAGAGGCGTTAATGCATTCGCCCAGGCTATAGAAAGGCCACGAGAAAGGAAAGAAATGGCCCACGGTTAATACCTTTGTTTGGAGAGAGCACAGCTTCACGATGACCTTGTCTCCTCAGGCAAAACCCTCCACCCCCATCCCAACACCACCACCAATAATCCGACCCACAAGACTCCTCAGTCAGTTCCAAAAACGATTAGCTGATAACATCACGGCACGCAAGAATGTAAACATTTACAGTAAAACCATAAGAGATGAACTCTCCTGCAGAGGGATGCATTTATCAGCTATCAGCCCTGCTTTTCTTCTGTGAAACCACCAGCACAGCTTAGCAACTGTATTTCATGTTTATACAGCTTTATGGGTGCGGGGAAAAAATGTAAAGACCAAGCTAACAATTTTAGGTTGCAAGAACGTTTTCCTAACGCTAATGACAAAACCTTTAATAATGTACTTTTGAAAGTTTGAGAAATGTTCACAACGTTATAAGAACGTTAATCAAGTCTCTTTTATTTCTGTATTCATTTTTTAAACGTTCCACTAACTACCCAAGAATAATAAATAAAAAAAGATGTATTCAAATGATGCATTAAAGTGTTTAATGTTCTTTAATAAACGCAAGCCAACGTTCTGCCCACGTTTCTTGTTACTTAAAAAAAACGCTTAAAGCAGAGTCAAACTCTACACCGATTCACACTCCTGCATTAAACCCAATCTGACGTCCAGCTCACATCCACACAGAACACAACAGCTGCGATTAATCCACTTCATAACCCGACAGCAGAGTTACATTAATGCTGAATCATGGCATAATGCATCACAGTACATATCCTATCAGGGGAAAACTAGTGATGGAGTTCTGGACATATCCACATAGATACCAGCAGGCAAGGATCTCCAAGAATACCAGCAGTTTTGGCTGATTATTTGCATAATGCTTCACACCAACATAAAGCTATAAGAGCGATCAGCCATGAGCGTTACCGTGTGAAGACAGCAAAGCTTCACAATTAAATGCTAATGAAGATTAGCATGATCCACTTAGCATGACCAATGGCCTTAAATCTGTAGACCTGCTTTTGTCGATAACATTTAGAAACGTTCTACTAATGTTACCACTAGCAAACTTTTACCAAAGGCTAGCCGACATTTTGAGAACGTTCCTGTTAGCGAAGTACAACTTATCATGCTAGTTCAAAACATGTACATGGACTGATTGTTTACCATAGAAAGATGCACAGAAGTGGATTTTCCCTCTGGCCTGCTGGACGGGTTTGTGAGTGTGGGAACATGGTGTTTTTTGGCACCTGTCCGTGAATAGTTTTCCACTCCTCTGGCCATAGATGGGCTGCGAAGGGTTCCAACCTGTTACATTTCCACAAGAAGCTTCCCAACATGTCCGTCTCTCACTCCCCAAGCTCTGTGAAAGGAATTTCAATGTTTTAATTATGGCAGATAAGAAAAAACAAGGAGTGCATTGAGGAACATGGACACAAGGCAACTTCACTTATCGGAGCTGAGATAGGACCTCCACTTAGAAGCTCTTAGTGCTGCTTACCGGTTCTGGTTTGGCACTCATTCTCTCCTCCACCGCGTGGAATGATGTCCTTCTGTCCCTGTTTTCTCCTGACCGTGAACCTTAATGTCAGGCAGGTAACGTGCGGACAGTCAAGGTCTTTACTGCTGGCAGCCTCCAATTCAAATTCCTCAGAAAGGTCACGACTGTGTTTGTGCTTCTAAAATCTGCAGTGAGAAAGCAGTTTAAGACAAAATGCCACTGGAGGCTGCGGGTTATAGTAAAGTTAGTAATAGTTAGGTAAAGTTATAGTATA